>DWNR01005516.1:0-10116 GCA_018250455.1 Polygonus leo
TACGTCGCATCACGAATAAAACATAGTTAAAACTAAAAGTAATAATTGCTTCGCTACGCTAATTCCCTTTGTAAGTTTCAGAAACTTTTGGGAGATCTCACAGTAGAGTACAACTGTGGTAATTAAATACCAATTACAGAGAAAATTTCCCTCATAGTCAAATAATTGTACTTAATTAGTAATTTCTGCTTTTACTGTATACCTATCTTCAAGGAAGCGTTTTTTCAAATTCTGTTTGAACTCAGCTGAAATATCGCGTGACATACCAAAAGTTTAGAGTCCTATGGTTTTGTTTAAAACAAGTTAAAAATAAAAATAGAGCTAAATAAAACAATATAAAAGATTTAATGTTACGTCTAATAGTAGACATTGCGGTTAAAACATATACATTTTTGATGTTTGTGTAATATACATATACAAAATGGGATATACCTAACTATAAAATGGGATACAAATCAATTTATATTTCAAACGCAACATAAATTTTGATATTTATGTAACATGGATAGTATCAAAAACAGTTAACAACCTAACCAATATTGTCGGCTGAACTAAATTGTTATTTTAGCTTCACACAACCTAAATCATACGAGCGATTTTTCATAAAAAGTTTATTGAAATATTTTATTTGATGTCGATAAAATATATCTCTCCACACATCGGTATTGTCGAACGAGCTCAGAATTAAAAACGTTTAGAGACCACTGAAAGATATTATATGAATTCATTTAGGTAATTATAATCATAAAAGTTTATTTAGTAGTCATAACTTTGTGGTTAAGAATCCACTGTCAGCCGCTGGGGATCTGTGTTCAATTCTAACGGGACTCAACACTCAATTACAACTCAAAATTACGTAGGAACACTTCAAAATGCATACTAAATTGTTACGTAAAACAATCCGTACCTACGTGGTATGTTTCAAATCACGTGTTTCAGATAATTTTTTTGAACTGGAAACAATTGAAAAAAGCTACACGTAATAGACGTAATGGTTTACGGCTGTCTTATTGTAAGATGACCAAAGTACACGGAGTCCATGACCCGCAGCGGATAGGATAGATGAATTATGATGCAGAAAAATGATTAATTGTGCATCATATAATCCCCGAAAAATAATAAATAAATAAATACTTAAAAATAAATATGTAAACCGAACAAGTACAATCGTCAACAACATGTATGCAAATTCATGTACAATGTTCTTCAAATGTATAACCAGACTATGGCGTCTGTTCGAACTGATAAGCCTCTGGCGTACTTAGATACATTGTTCGTGAGCAAACTAATATTAAACTATACCTACTCGTATAGGAGCACTCGAGAAATGTGCAACTCAGAGGCTATTTATCAAAACCGAAGCGGCTCCACAAACGCCTGTATCTCCCGTTGAATCCATTAAATTTATTAAACATCCATTATATCTCACGTTCTTCGCTTCTTGTTATTAATGGATGCATCAGCCTGGAAGATTTGGGTCAGATTTAGGTATTATACTAAAACTACTGTCTGCGGAGAATGCAAACAGAGAAATACGATGTGTTTATACATTTGTAAGCCTTTCCTAAATCTTAGTGTAGGCTTTTATGTAATAGAATGCACGAGTATTCGGTCCAACTGATGTGAAAAACAATGTGATGTTTGCCAGGTGTTAGAACTCGTGTAGTACGTTGTTCAAAGTTACTATTCATTAATAGGTACCTAATATTTGAACGCGAGAATGGTTAGAGTTAATTAGAATTAGAAATAGAATTAGAAATCCCCGGTGTCAGGAATCCTCAGGACTGACAGGGCCGCCTCTTTTATAACTAGGTACATTCCATACAATGAGCGACTACTACACCCTTCCAACCGTGGCGAAAAAAGGTGCTACCATCCGAAAAGTGATAAGCACCTAGACTAGGACTATTTCTGTAACCGAATACAGATTCATCACAACTCATTATTGGTCTACCGATTGGCACGAGTGTCAGAATGAAAACGATTGAGGCTATAGTCAAACGTTGTCAGAAAATTTAAAGACTTCACACACCATTGAATATCTCTTATGTTTATATGTCTCCGCACAACAATCTATTAATAATTAAATTTTCATCATTCAACATTTCATTTAAAACATTATTGCAGCATTATCCAAAATCGTAGGCATCTGCTATTCGAATCACGGATACCTTATAAGCCGGACCGGAGGCCGGAATTTTAACATGCGACTATTACTGTTCATACCGAAGTAACATAGATACGGTACAAAATGCTCCACGAATAACATAGCTTTATAATACGTGAATATTATTAAATTTTACATGACCTATATCGTACGTGGCGCAGCGTCTATCTCTATCATGTTTGCTACGCAAAGACTTTCTAGTTTGATCTCTGACCACACCACACCACAATCACAAACAATTTTTTTTTTTCTTTCTTTAAGGCTTTTTATTTTTATAGGCTTTTTATCGTATGAATGTAGCATACAAGTATTCAGTTCAGTGATGTTATAGATACCAGCCGCCCATAGATACTAATAATCATCCTTAAATACTGTGCCTGAGGTTGACCATAGATGCGATACAACCATGGACAACTAAGATTCAGAGACTAAGAAGAACAACCGAGGAGAATTCCTCGGTTGTAATAAGGGCAACCAAACCTGTAAAAGTCAGAGAATTTCTTCACGAAGGATTATGAGGGATACCTTCTCAAGTACTGTAGACAGACAGAGAGTGGAATATGATGCTCACTTTTAATTCCAAGACATGACAAACCTGAAATTATGTTTATGCATGTATAATTTCCTATTTGGTAAAGAAAAAACAAAAACCATGGACCACTAAAAATAATTTATCCTTAATCTTAGCCTTAATCTTTTTATGAGAATGCCTTTTTATGAGAATAAGTTAACTGGGAAAATAGTACAATACGATAATTTTGACAATGAAAAAATAAAGGCCAAACCGTTAATTGTTACATTTAACAATATAAAACATTCCATGAGCAAACTATACACTTACCTATCTTGTGTATTCACCCGATGATTAAAAACATTTCTCTACTAACAAACATTCCTTTCTGACATTTTGTTCGTTGCACAAAGTCAAAAATAGGTTGCTAGTAGCACGCAGTTCTTGCAAATGTTAATTAAAACGGAATTCGCCTCACTTTATTTTTAACGCGGTTCTGTGAGTGGATTTCTGGTAAGTATAACATGGGGCAACTCGAGTTGCCGAAATATTTATAACAAGTACTCTTGCCGAATAATTATTTACAAACGTACGAAAAATGTATATCAAGCTATTTTTGAAGTGAAAACTTTTATAGTAACCATGGGCACAGTTAAATGCTTGAAAGCACATCAGAGCCATATTTAGGCTTAAGGTATTTGAAATAGTCTATATCTACTTTACGAGTAAACTCAAATCGTGTTAGCTATTTACCAATTGTTACGTCGTTTTGTTCCTGTGAACTGCTCACAAGAACCAGTTGAACGCGCTCAATGTCAGTGCTGCGTCCCAAACCTCACGCTTTGCTCTCTTTCACGCCTCGATGCGGCGTATCGTATAGTACAGTTTAGCACGCAAGCAGACGTTGATAGAAAAATCGCTATACGGCGTCAATCATAACGCAAGAAACAACTTTGTAAACTTGTGTTGGCCAATTTACCATATTTTCATTTGAGACATAGAGACTGTGATTATTTTTAGTTACAAGTTTTCACTTCTATCGCCAGTCTCTTTGATTGCCAATTAATTTATTTTCAGAGCTTTAATCAAAACTAGAGGCCGCCTTGTGCTCAAACTTCGAGAATAATAAAAACAAATACAAAAAATGAAGACTGAATTATAAAACCATTTTTTATATAAACTTTTGAAATGGCAAATGATTTTTGTTGACATTGACAGATAATAATCACTGGTCAAGTTGACAACTGCCTTTACGTATAAACATGTTTGTTACAGTCGTACAGTAGTGTGTGTATTTTTTTTAATTAATTTAGTGTAGAAGTGTTGTGTGTAATATTAGCTTTATGCACTTCTTCTCCATATAAAAGCTGCATATGAGAATTGAAAAAAAACTAGTATTGGACTGCACTAGTGACTTTTATGAGATAAGGATAAACAAATGATATCAACGTTATTGTTGTCCTACCAATCAGTGTCAGGTACGAGTTGATCTAACACGGGTCGCTTAGAATGGAACCACCGATACATCCATTTTTCCCGCAGTAGTTGTTTATTAGCAATTCTTGTTTCAATTGGAGAGTATGGTTGAGTTATACAATAGGCGTACAATTTAGTGCTTATGGACGACAATTACACAGCACACTTGTTTGCTACTTCTATCACATTTAAACGAAAAAATGTGAATCGAACTCGTTGTTCGTCGTTACGTAGGGTTCCATACCAACAGACTGGTTTTGCCAGGTGGTAGAACTCATGTAGTTCGACCGGGGAGGTACCACCGCCACCCTCATAATATCATATTGTGTTTCGGTATGGAGAGACGTGGTTATCGGCTATACTTAAACGCGAGGCGAACATTTTAGTCCTCAGGGGTAGCAACGCATCTGTGATCAAACTTATGTATGACTCAATCGTACTTGAGGATGATTACTGATGTCCATGGGCGGCAGTGGCCACTTACCATCAGGTGGACTGCATGCTCGTTTGCTACCTTTACACAAAAAAAGAATCCAGCTTTGTTTGACAGATTCTTAGAAATATTTTCAAAGTAAAATTATTATTTATTTTTATTGTTTGTTATTATAATATTTATATTAATACACATTTTCTAAATATTCCTATTACGGTTCGAAACGGCCGACTATACCACTTTCTTGTATGGAGACCCTCCTTTTATTTTTTTGCATTTTTTGTAGCCATAGTAAGTACATGCAGTACTATGTAGATAGAGAAAAATTCATGCGTCAACATATTACGATTCTTGAATCGTATTTGTATCTTTTGAGATACAGTTGTGAGACAGACGGACAGAAAATGAAATTATTGGTTTTAGGTTGCCGTCTCCACTCTTTGGGTAGGGGACCCTAAACTAATTCTTGAGTTATACAAAAAACATGAAAATGGGATAACTCCTTCAACATAAGGTAAAGGCCTAGCAACATTAATTAGTTTTGTATCCCACGGGAGCTTTGCTGGAAACGTGTTCTATTTTCTAATCAGTGGTTTGGAACGTGTCTCTGTGGAAATTATATGAAAATTTGGTTAACCGATCGCTTAATATGTGTTAATTACGCCACACAACTATGTTTGTTTGACAATAAAATGGATACGTTTGTAAGCTATTACCTAAATAGTTGATATTCAAAATTAGGATTTGTATATACTTATTGACACAAAACTATGTAAACGGGACTTTTAACTACAGTTCTAATTGTTTATTCAAATTTATGTTCGCTCGAGAATCGAACGGGATACCCTTTCGATTTAGTTAGCGTTGTGATGAATTACTGTAAACTACAATTAGTATTCAAACTTAAGTAGAGTACTGGAATGCTTTCGGTATATTACAAATGATCTTGAATGACAGAGACCAAATAACAAAAACAAAACAAATATTTGGACTATAATACTCAAAAAACACTCCTGCAATAAAAGCAGAAATGTGAATGGAAAGTTTACTAAACAACAAATATATATTTATTCCAATATATACTTGAATAAACCGTAAACGAAACTGCAGCCAAAACCTATAGTTTAATAAAGACTATCATAAATACAGTCAACTTCTGGACTAACTTGTGATATTTGCTTGCATACTAATTTAATATACCTACAGACGTTCTCGTGCAGATTAAACCAAAGCCAATACAGCAGGATTAAGCAGATAAAGTTTATTAATAAATAGTGAGTTCGATATTACAGTTCTAAGTAATACGAGTACAATGGTAGTTAAATAGCTCCTATCTGTATTCATTACACATTCCAGTGAGTTCCCGATCTAATAATTATTAATGGAAGGAGTATCGAATATAATTAGCGACATATATATCAGATTTACCAGGTGGTAGAACTTGTTTAGTTCGACCAGGGAGGTACCACCGTCACCCTCATAATCCTCCGTGAAACAATTATTTTGTTTCGGTTTAGAGAGGGGTGGTTGCCGGCTTCACTTACACGAGGCGTACATTTTAGTCCTCAGGTGTAGCAACGCATCTGTGATCCAACTTAGGTATGTTTTAATTGAACCTGGGAATGATTACTGATGTCCATGGACGGCAGTCACCACTTACCATTAGGTGGACCGCATGCTCCTTTGCACCTTTGTATGACAAAAAATCGGTTCCTAAATTCCAGGTTAGTGAGTAATTAATTACCGTTATGAAAGGTAATAGAGCAATCAGTGATTCAGCTAAACTCAATGTTTTGCAAAAAATTATATACTTATGTACTTACTTTTTGTGATATAGGAGAATTTTCTCCTTCTGACTATCTAGCACCAGAAAAACTGTTTATCATTTATGAAAAATAAATAAGAGTTCTAATTAGCTGAAATAAAGTAAAAAATAATTTTCAATAAGTTAAAAAAATTGAGGGATTATCACAAAATAGAAAACATTTTAACGTAAAAATGTGTATAGTGCTATAAATATGTCACTTATTATAAATAGTTTATCGGTAGATATTGGTAAAAGTAAGGGCATTATAAAATAGCATATCAAACACCGCAAACGAGTTAGTATTTCAGGAGTTAAAAAGAAATCTTCGTATTGCCATCATTCACCAATTTGATCAACTGTACTGTATGAATGTCCTTTCTTAATGAAATGGTTTAGCGATCCACTGGGTACATTTAATATACTACTAACACCCTAAAAATAAAACATAACGGTGTAATCTTAACAGGACTGCTTATATTTCCTCTACATGCCTTACCTTCTCTAGAGTTGAGTAGTTAACAAAAACGAATTTATTATGTGGGTTTTCTCCTTTATTTTGCAAATTTACGCATTAATTAAACGCCTTTCCCCGGGGACTAGTAAAACGTTTTTGCTAAATTAAATAATTCTCTGCGGGTGTGCCGTGTCCCGATGTCGTCTTTTTTCGAGAAACAGGTACTCGCTTCTTTTTAATTTGGTATTTTTCCCGGAAAAAACAAAAATACTTTAGTAGGTTCAGACAATTCACTTGTAACTATTTTATTTTTCTCCAACATTCCAATTAGAGATGCGTCGTTAACTGCCTGGTATCCGAGGAACGAGTATTAGCGTAAGTGGAGTTTTGCAATATATTTTATTACAGATTTATTTGAAATAATTTAGTTTTACTCAAACAGACTGTACCTGACTGTACTGTATAAGAAAAAAAATGTCATTTGTAAGATTGCATGTCACTTGTTAATACTTCTTATAAAAAAATAAATTAATTATTGCTTTGCAATTAGGTTAATAGCTTTTAATTTGTTTATTATATAGGTACATCACTAGATTTACCCGGCGTGCTTTGAAAATTGTCCAAAAAAAAATCTTATATAGATTTGGTACCAGGAACCCTCGCGGACGTCCCGGGGGAGGAGAATAGGTTTGAAACGCATAGAGACTAAACATACAAATATTGATTTTTATTTTTGTAAATAGATACATGCACACAAGTCTATATATCTGAGTATGATGGTCATACGACTCAATACGTTTCCCAATCTTAAATATACCCAACGTGCTAAAGAAATTTTCACTTCAAAAATGGTGTGTGGTTTAATATTGGTAGAATATGCATTAGAGCTTAGCCGTATGCAAATTTCAAACGCCGTTGTCTCGCGCATGCATGTGACATTTAATTTAACGATTACTATCGCCGCCATATCTATTATTATATCTGTGTGGCATATTGTTGCTCAAACTCGTTACTTGCACTCAAATATCTGTTATCACCAGATTATTATGTTATGTCGTAAAAACCTTTCAGCTACAGAACCTGTTTATGGCTTTAGTAGTGGTGTTAGGTCTCTTGGGGTTGCAGTTTATTCTGTGGAAACAACAATTTCATGATATTAAATATGTATCAAGCCGGGTAACTATAGCAATCGTAAAATTCTAGCGTAATTCACCATTAAGTGAACAAAAACATTCTTATGTTTGTAAAATAATAATGAGTATTTCAAAGTTATTTCTTCTCTTTCTGTATGTAATATTATTTCTGAACATGTTATACAAGTTGTAATACTTGCTTTTGTTATACGGCTACACGTGTATAATAACGTCACATGTAACCTTATTTGATACTAGCTGTGCCCGCGGCTACGTCCGCGTGGAATACGGTTTGTGTCAGCGGCTAATTCAGCGTTTCCTGAAAGTTTCAGAAGTAATAGATAGAAAAAATGTTTGCACCTCCGTCCTAAGTAGGCGCCTTATGTATAATAGTGTCATATATTACCTCATCTGATATGATAAATGTACATAAACACAATCCTAACTGATATTATAAATGCGAATGTGAGGTTCTTCTCGTCTCTACGTTAAGGCATGAACCGATTAACATGAAATTATTGACACACATTATCAGGGGTACAAAAAGCACAAAAGATAAGTAACATTGACCCAAAAAAAGAATTGATAATAAATATAACGGTATTTAAATAAAATAACAGACAAACGCGAGGGATTAATAACTTGTAAATTGATTTCAATTAACAATGTAAATTAGTTCCACTTTGTCATAATATATTGGTATAAGCGCTGTGAATACTGCTAAATGATTCGTTTAATCAAATTAATTAGCGAAAAGTTACATATAACGCTTAATTAATATTTTGTGTTCTATTTGTCTTCTGCGAAATAACAAATTCGATAAACGTATTTAATGTTGTTAATATTATACCATGACCCATGTTAATTATTAATTTCAATTTATTATAAATTTCGATTAATACTGTTAACCACTTACGAAATTTACTTTGGGCGCTGCTACATATAATTAATAAGAGAGTTACGTGTTTAAAATTTAATAATTAAGCCTCGTTATGAAATGGTTATTTATTTTTAATTACACATTCGAGTATGTCAAGCCTTCTTAGTTTAATAATTTGATTCCGAAATGTCAAGGCTACAGATTATAGTTTACCATGCTGACATAGTGAAATGGTAAATTTTATTTAAAGAGGTGTATTTGTAAAAAAGCCTAGTGTTTTTTAAAGGTTTGGAATTTAAATCTCAGGTCACTTTGATTTGTCCAAGCTATGAACTCATTAGAATTTATTAATCACTTGCTTTTCAATAAAGGAAATCGTCTTGAAAGCCCGAAGGTTTGTGTTTTGAACCAATTTGCACTTGACCACCACGGTAGACTATGGCCTAAGCCTCTCTCATACTTGGACAGTTATCCAGCAATACAAAGTAATGGATTGATGAATGCTTACCTTTTCAAATTCCAATTTACGTAGCATTACGCACGTAACAAAATTATTGATAGCGTAGTGCTTAAGGTTTCGACCTCCTACCCTAGGGTAGGAGGTCGAAACCTCTACGGACTCTAGAGTCCAGGTTTAATCATTTAAACTAACACCTAATTCCTCAAAACTATAAAATATGGGCTATTCCGTAAAGGAAAACATCGGGAGGAAAAGTCTATACCTAAGATAATTTTACCAATTCGCAGTTGACCATTGCAGTGGACTATGACCTAAATACTTCTCGCTATGACGGTAAACCCAGTAGGACAATTATGGTTTAGGATAATGATGCCCATATCCTCCAAAAATCAAAATATTCGCCTCGAACCTTTAAAAAGGACCTAATTTTATATCAAAGCTAAATTCTAATTAATCTTCTCATATTCTGGGCACTGTTCAGACTTGATTGCTTCGTCAATTCATAAACTGGTCGATGACTTAGGCACGATTTAGGCAAAATTTAGTTTGAGTTTGCTAGTAATCTAAGTTGCTTGGGCATGATCCATTTCGAAGGTAGTCAAACTACGTGATTTATGTCATGTAAACTAGTTTGGATACCAACACATTAATAATCCGTTCAATTTTGAAAATGATTTGATGATGATCTATACATATAATAAATCTGTAGAAGGGTCAGTTCTGTACATTGAAAATATTGAAAAAATAAATAGCAGGGGGTGTTACTGGATCGATACCAAACCCAAATATGTGATT
>DWNR01005517.1:0-10116 GCA_018250455.1 Polygonus leo
ACAACGCATCTGTGATCAAACTTAGGTATGACTCAATCCTACTTGAGGATGATTACTGGTGTCCATGGGCGACAGTGGCCACTTACAATCAGGTGGACTGCATGCTTGTTTGCTACCTTTACACAATAAAAAAAGTAAGATCAATTAAGATAGGTTGAATCGTAGCAGACGTTTACCACAGATGCGTTGCGACTGCCATGGACTATGATATTTGGGATATTTGCATTATGTCTAAGTACAGCCGGCAACTACGCCTTTCCAAGACAGAAACACAATCATTGCTTCACGAAGGATTATGTGTACGGCGTTGGTACCCCGAATTACACGAGTTCTATCATCTGGCCAAATACCAGCATAAAGTGTATAGTTTTAGTGAAATTAATAAAGTGTAATGGGCCGATGCAACAGGATGCGGTGACAGCATCTCGCAGTCTCGCAGTGTAACGGACTTGGGACTTGTTTGTTGCGACTTGGGAACTTACTCTGCAACTTAGGCAACTCAAAATAGGTTGAAATGGAATAGTAATATATTGATAAATGTATGCCGAATATGAAGAATAATGGAAATAACTCGACATTAGAAGCGCTAGGTTATAGTCGGTGTGGAAAATTTAATGTGGTAGATGCCGACAAGGTAAGTATCGTTGCAATTATAAATGCGTATGTGAGCTAGGTTGTTTCTTGAATTTATACAATAAAATACACTACATTAAAACATTTTAATAAGAAAGAGATTACTGATATATCGGTTATTTTCGTCAGTTGCGCCATTCGCCTATGAAATTTGCATGAAAGAAATCAAACAGTAACGTCTTTTCACTACAAGATTTTGAGTAAGGGTGCAATATAATGTATTCCTTTTATCCTGATAAAATATTGCTCCCGAGAGAAAGTAAAAATAATTCGAACTGAATGACGAGGCTGTGTAACACTTGCAATTGAAGGCTATTTCTCTATAAAGCAATTCTTATGTTTCGGTGTGGTCACCTCAACTAAGTGTTTTTGTTGGTCACTGAATTAAACTGAATAATAATAATATTTCATAGTAATTTCAAAGTCGGTAGAACATTTTATATATTTTTATATTCTACGATAAAGAAGAGATTTGATAGAAAAAATATTTTTACCTTTCATTTATTCCGGATTACGAACGGAAGAAAGTCTAACTATCAATTTGCATAATATTGCTTCCTTAATATGTAAAGGGTGGGGTTCGTAAAAAGGGGAAAGGTGAAATTGCTTTTTTCACTGCCAGAAGTCAATGAATTTAAGTCAATGGTAGAAAATAGTGGTGGGGGTGGGATGTTTGGCTAGTCAAATGTGATGGAGCGCAGCACCGGATCTTCTATAGCAATTCTTTAGATTTGTCGGGATTCTACCCGTTTATGCTAAGGCGGGGCTTCTATCCTTGAAACTTTGGAGGCTATTTTAAATGCCCTCTGGAATACTTTAAGGAAATTCCGAACTTTCTCCGGGATTTAAAATTGCTTGATGTTAGAAACGAAATCAAATCTAGTTTTGATTGCGCATTTCCTTTTACAGTTTTAGAATTTGAACCGTAAGTGATTTGGATTAAAATCGCCTAAGTGACCATTATTGCTAATATTTTAGAGTGACCTTATTATGTAATATTACAATTTATTCAGTAACTATACTGAACATCAATAGCGCATTAATAAATATCTTTAACCATTCCATTGAGTTTATCTTTATGATATTTCCTATATATTAAAATCCAGTTATTTCATTACAGTTTTTAGTATACTGATAATAATTAGTATTTAACGTTTATTGCTATTCGATATCAAAACGATAGTGCACATGGGATCAAACCCAGTTCAAAATAATATGTAGGCTCAATGTAATGAGATTTTGTTTATTAGACTGTACCTACCATTGCATTATTGAGAATTTAATTACCCGTATTAAAAATACACGATCAAAGTATTTGAGCAAGCAGCGTTTAATAATACCATAGGTGCATAATAAGTCAACAAAATAATTAAAAATGCGTGGCCACTAATCAGAATTGTATGAAGAATTGTGCGATAGACTACACAACCCAAACGTTCTCTTTCCCTCTCTCTCATTCTCTTTTTAATTGAAGAGCAAACCGTAGTAGTTCAAAACGACATTATTCGGAAACGAACCAGCACTAGTTTTTTTAAATGTCTTGGCCTAATATTTTTATATTCTTTCAGATCTTACTATAAAATTATATTATTTAATTTAATCGTTTTGGAATAAACTTACTTAATTATTTTCTCAACCCACCACTATGCCTATGGCACCTACGACACAGGGATTCGTAGTTTGGGGCTATTAGTGTATAAGTTATTATTGCAAAATTCCACTCAAACTTTCCTAATTTGTACCTTAACGCAAAAGTGTGTTAAGTAATCTTCCACATTTCACGTGAATGTTACATAAATCAAAAGCATACGTATAAATCATAGCGCTCCCAAGGATTCGTTTAAGGTCATCCCAAAGATATTTTACGGGAAAAATCCTCCGACAAAATTAACAATAGTCTGACTTTCCTTGTCAGAGAATGTCATATCAGGCAAGTGCTCTTTTCAATGGACGACGCACGTGAAGGTGACGTGGTTATTTGCTCCAGGTTTATTTATTCGAAACTTGCGCCCGTTTCGGATGACCACTGTCCACTCACAACCTGTCACAGTATTTCCCGACCCTTTATTTTCAGTTGACAAGAATATTCCGAGCTGCGTCCTCTCGATATTACATTCCGATACGACTTTTTATTCGTGATACATTTTTCCAATTGTCTCCGTTGCGCGCCTCCTGTATGAACTAACGGAATAGAATTTTCAAACAGTTTTGATTGATAAAGGTAGACAGGTTTTCGCTTTCTTTGTTTGTAAAATTAGATTCAGAAGGTACCGTGTAACTTCAGTTACACTTGATTAATGGTTCGAGGATCCGAGGAAGGACGATTTCTATAGAAAATCGGCTATCTGAGATTTAATTTTCGATGGAAAACGATTTATTCCGAACGTTGCTAAAAGGTTAATTTTTATCTGTGCAATGTGCTCAGGTTTAGATGCTAGAGCGATATTATCCAATTTTCCGAAACAACGCTCTTGCTGTGTTAATATTTGATATGTTCTCGACTTTTCTCGAATTTAACGCGCCGATTAAACAACGCAGGGCGAAGGATTATATGTGAATATTTAAAATGCTATATCGGTTCTAGTTCTGCGAAGAACAACAGTATTGTTCATGCAATTTATTGAAGAAATTTCTTTTAAACGAGCTCTGTTTTCGAATACATATAAAATTGATGAAAGTGTTTTGATAAATTTTGTCTGCAAAGTTTTGTAACGCTTGAGATAAAATCTTAGTATTTTGATTTGAGTTTAGAACAGTTTTCAAGTAACTAATTGTCTAGTATATAGTATTAATTTAAGAATCAATATTTTCTTTTATTTAAAAAGAAATATAAATAGGCCTGAATTAATAATAGACAGTACCTGTTACTCAATTCCAAACTGCAACACAATACGTCAGTATTTTATTTTCAGATTGGCACGCCCAACTCAATTCCATCCATACCTGAATAGTACATTGAAGTAAAAAGTTTATGACGGTATCACAAAAACTTCCCGCCGTTATGAGATTGTGATGAAATCGGACATAGTTGCCTCCCGCAAGTTCGACTACTGTCCAAACTCAAAGGGGTCCGTAACAAGAGATGGCGATGTAACTGTTTAGAATGTAGTTATAATTTTTACTAGCAGGATTTAATAGTAATTTTATTATTTATTTTCGTGAGAACTAAAATAAAATTTACATAGATTTTGAGAAATTTTCGAATGTCTTCTTATTTTGGTTCAAGATAAGTTTTTTTGTATGATGACCCCCTTTTGAGTTTAAACTTTCTTTCAAAACGACATTTATGTCATTATCACAAAAACTTCTCGCCGTTATGTGATTGCAATGAAATCGGACATAGTTTCATTCCACAGTTTCGATAAATGTACTGTCCGAATTCGAAGCATATCGTACCAACTGATGGCGCGGTAACCAATTGGAATGTGAAATGTTACTTTTTAGAAATACTTTTCAGAAGTAACTTCTTTTATTATTTTTATTGATTTACATAAAAAAAACTAATACAATTAATGCAAATTAAAAAAATGGTTCAAAAAATATGCTATAATATATAAGATCAAAAGAAAAACTGAAAAAACTCTGAAAGGATAGACTTATTGTATGAGGACCATCTTTTGTTTTAAACTTTTTTACTTTTAAAATTTTGTGAAGTTATCACGCCACCGTTGTAATCTTGTAACTCTCGGCGTGCAGATCGGATATAGTTGCATCTCGCAGGTTGGGCGACCATTAAAATAGAAGGATTAATTTTATAGCCCAGTTAGCCCGCTTGAGATAATATCGGTAAATTTTATGGACGCAATAAACGGAATCCGATTTTACCTAGTCATCTCTGTGTGATTATGTAACGGATCCAATATGATGTGAAGCCTCGCGGATCGGTGCGTTGCATCCATTTTACAAATTTTACCTTACATGTTATAGGCGTGATGTTGAGAACATATTAAATACATTTCATCTTTAACATTTGATATAAAAATATATGTATGTTCTGAACAAATGATTGCCATCATTTTTGATAAAATAACCCTGGGCCGTAGATTGGGTACTTAACTTCGATTGAAGATACCATTAACTTGTTATTAAAATTATGATAATTAGTTTAGAAGTTATGGCAGAATCTGATGGAGATATATATCCACATACGTACCAGTCAAAATAATAGCTCTTCTTTTTGCTTCGCCATTTCGGGTAATAAAGCTTTCCATACCTGAATAGTAAGTTGAAGTAAAAGTTTATGACGGTATCAAAAAACTTTCCGCCGATACGAGATTGCGACGCTGGTGTGCAGATCGGACATAGTTGCATCCCGCAGGTTGTACGACTATTATAATAGAAGGATTACTTTAGGAGCCTAGTTGGCCCGCTTGAGGTAGTATCGGCAATTTTATAGACGCAATAAGCGTAACCCGATTTTACCTAGTCATCTATGTGTGATTGTGTAACGGAACCAATATGATGTAAAACCTCACTTGTTGACTTGGCCGTGATTGCGTCCATTTTATTTTTACATTTGCGTTTATTTCTACATTTATATTACAAGCGTGATGTTGAGTAAATATTTAATACATTTACCTTTGACATCTGGGATACCAAAACATTTGTGGTCTTAAAGAATAATTGCCAAAATTTTTGTCAATGTATAGGAATACGCCTGGGTCGCACACTAGATGCTTAAAATCATTTGAAAATACAATTTTTTTGTTATTAAAATTATTATTAGATGCAATAATGGAGAAGATGATATGTTCGTTCCAGTTAAAATTAAAGTCCTCCTCTTTGCTTCGGCGTTTCGGATAATAAGGCTTCCCATACCTGAATAGTAAGTTGAAGTAAAAGTTTATGACGGTATCAAAAAACTTTCCGCCGTTACGAGATTGCGACGCTGGTGTGCAGATCGGACATAGTTGCATCCCGCAGGTTGGACGACCATTAAAATAGAAGGATTACTTTTATAGCCCAGTTGGCCCGCTTGAGATAATATCGGTAAATTTTATGGACGCAATAAACGGAATTCGATTTTACCTAGTCATCTGTGTGTGATTATGTAACGGATCCAATATGATGTAAAGCCTGCGTGGTCCGTGATCGCATCTACAAATTTTACTTTACATTTATGTTATAATGTAATGTTGAGTATATTTGATTACTTCCTTCTTAACATCTGACCTGATCGCATATACTTATGATCTAAGAAAAGACTGCTATTATTTTTGGCTTAGCCCAGAAATAAATCCAAGGCCCTAGATTAGGTACTTAAGATCAATTGTGAATACCATTAATTTATTTTTTAAAATATATAAAATTATGATATTGTTTAATAGACTAAATCATGACTCTATGAGAGTAAATACTGGTTGTAAAATTTTCGTAGGATAGGAGTAACAGGTAGGCTAGTAAATATTTTGCGGCTAGAAGTAGTCCAGCCCTTTTTCCGAAAATATTTAATCTTCCCAGTTAGACAAAACGTAATTATTGTCTTCCCTTATCTAAAATTAACAAGCTCAGTACAACTCTACCCTAATTAGCCACATTTAGTTTTAATTCCCTATTTTGCGTAATTAAAATTAGTTAGGTTTTGTAACCACAAATAATACCCGAAAAGCTAACTAGCCTTTTGGATATTCATAATGAGTTTTACTGGCTGTGTAAATAAATGTGTTTATTTTTGGTAATGAGACTTATAATTTGAAGTCAAAATTAAAATACCCACAAAAAGATAGGACAGGACGAGTTAAAAAGAAGGTATAATGTCTAACAATGTGTATTAAGTCTAACAATCTTGTACGTAGATAGTGATGTATCCGTAACACTAAGCCTAAATCCTTCTCATTTTCTGTGAAGATCCCTGCTTAACAGAGTTATCGTGAAGAAACCATGAAGAAGCTTCGTTTGAGTACCCTTAGTCGATTATACCATTACGCTCATTCGAATTTATCGGTTTCTCTTATAAATAATTTCGATTCATGTATTTTCTAGTGCTTTCTCTTTTTTATTACTAAGTCTTTTCTAGTTATTTACGACGGTCTCACCCTCGTTGACATTTAAGTTGTCTGTAGACCTTTATTAGATTTAAGGTTACCTAGATTAGATTTAGGGGTAAAAGTTTATCTTTGTTCTATTTCACAAATAAAATGTACCTAAATTGCAAAAATAAATGAGCTTGTCCCAAGCTTAATGTTGATGAGCTTTTAATTTATTTTATCGACCTTTTACCAGAGTTTGAACTTTGTTATAACTAAACTCTGTTTTGTGTTCTAGATTATTAATGAAAATTATACGCTAAATATTTGTACTTAACAATTTATCTATTAGTTTTTGAAGTTATTTTTAGCTTGTTTTATATTTAAAATAAATAAATAATCTGTATTCTATTTCCCTGATTTTTAAAACAGTATTGATCAAAGCAGGTGTACGTTGGAAACCAAAATAATATCAGAAATAAGTTAATACTGGTCGACTTATTAATACAACGCAAATACATATTAATGTTTTCCTCAAGAGCAGGTGTGAGATATTTGAGAGATGGTACAAAAACACAATCATACAATATATTATACAAGATTTGATACTTACAAGGAAAAATCTATACGTGGCTTTTAGCTTGAATAATGACAACGTCTTCACTTTAATTCAACGTGATTCAATTTAAAAGTCGAATAAAAGATTCCATCCAGCAAGAACTTCCAAAACTTTACATTTACACAATCGGAAAGTGGGTTAATGAGATTCGTTCAAGAAAAACATCTCGTTAACATACATTATTCAAGCTTTCGCGAAGTTATTCCGCGTTCACGCGTTCATTAGGCACGCGAGTAAGAACTTGCGAATCGCGAAGCACCCGGACCTGACACCCACCACTTATCACCCGGACTACCAAAACTATTCCCAAGTATTTCGGGGACTCCGAGTACTCCCTTGTTATTTAAATTTATCACTCAACTTTTATCCTCTAAATTCATTGTAACAGGTAATATTTCACAGGTTATTAATTACGCAGCGTCGGCATCCTCGGTGTAACTCTTATTACATTATGTCAGTTGCAAATTGAAAAATTCCCGGAGCGTGTGTCCCGTCTCTCCGAAGTATTTTGGCAAAATTATTCTCATTCATTAAGTCGAGAAGTGGAGGGCGCGCTCGCGAGATTGTCGACGTACCATTCACTTGTGAATAACGAGGTGACTTCCTGTTATTAGTTATGTCGGTAAATTGTTTTTCCTACGCTTTTGTGCTCCGTCTAACTCGGCGATCGATCGTGATTTATATCTGGCTATTACCTCCCGACATTAACACACTGTCGGCGGTTGGCGTTATCGTCGGCCATAATATCATTCCCAATGTTATTGAAGACGTCAATAAGCCCCATTTTTATGAAAATACTCACAAAACCTTATTTTATTTTTGTTTCTTTTTTTCGTTGTTCCGAACAGTCATATTAATCATCAAATTGGTAGTATTTTGTTATAAGAGTATAGTAGCATGAGCAAAATCCATAACGTAATCGGTATTAAAGTAAATTCATGATTCATTATAATCAAAGAAGATAAATGTTTTAGGCAACGAAGCCTTTGTTCTAACAACATAATAAATTTCCCCGTTTGGCAGAATACATGCCTATGGCACCACCACCTGACATGTTTGTAACAGAACGCTATCCCCAATCGCTACGCATCTCTCTTAGTACCAATCCATTAATTAAAACTTATTTTGTCACAGTAGATATTATGTGTGCGACAAACATGAGTTGCGTAGGTAGGCCTGATTCTGAACAAGTTAAACTTGTGTAGTTTATAGGCTGCAAATTAGATTAGTTTGATTATGTTAAAATATTTGTAATGTATAGATAATATATATCTATATTATTGATGCATCGTGTGATTAAAAACAAGCAAAATGATGTTTTGTATAATATATAAAATTCAATACACATATATAATTAAGTATATATAGTTCAAATTTTGCCATTATTTTACAATTTTCTATAATGTAAGTTTGCATAGGATAAGTACATTTTATTCAAAAACTAAATTCAGTTATATTGTAACACGTAAATAATTCTACACCTTCGCCAAAAAGTACAAATTAAATAACTTAATCTCTTACTGGAGTTTAACAGTAGAATCGTAATATGGAAGCGGAATAATGCCGGCCTTTTCGGCAATAAGCTCTTCTATTTCCATAGATAGATGTAAAGGACGTTTCAGCAATTGGAATGTAGAAAAATTTTCAAATAGCGCCCAAAGAGCTTTAGAATACCTTTTTAAAATCCGTATAGAGAAGGTTGAAAGATTTCAACATTCAATACATTTCACGTTTCAGCTTTAGTACATTTGGAAATCCTCAAAAGGATAGCCGTTAATGCGAGACAAAGACTGATTTAGATCTTCTGCCGAACCTCGATCGGGCCACTATTTACTCTCGTAAAGGGTCGAACTCCATCAGCCTACACCAGAATCCTTTTGCATAAAATAAAACTCAGACCGCTTTGTGCCGCGTGAATTCAAAGAAAATTTGTGGATGCATAGTTATTCAGGAGCCGAGAAAATGTAAATGTTCGCCGGCGCACCAGGTGTCGCGTTGGAAACGCATGTCGGAATATAGCGACGTTAACGTCTCTCCTCCACTTACCACCAGTCATTGAATACTTCCATATAATCCTCGATACTTAACTCGGTGTAATGAAGTTTATTCGTCGCTACTCCATTGCGAGTTCTTCGCGAGCGAGGAATGTAATCAGTCGAGAACTAATACTGCGTCGTTTGCAAAGCCTCGCGTATGGTAATGCCTCGTTGGAACCGCCGTTAGTTCTTTTGATTGCTGCCTCCTCTTGTCGAATTAAAACGGAGTTCGAGCCGAGGCGATTTCTAGAAAATTAAAGGAGCGTCTCATTTTCAACGATGGTTCTTAATGGTTAATATTAGTATGATTGTGCTCACTGACTGCTGACTTAAGTACCTTATTATTTTGTCTCGAACGTTTGTTTTAATTAAGTGGACGTCTTATCAAGGTGTAACAAGCGAGTGTGTGGTTATCTTATATTTGTCTGCATGCTCCGAGACCTGGAATTGAAATTCTTGAAAATACACAAATTCGAGTCGTTCTCCGTTTAATTTAGATTATTGTTATTTAAACGGGTACATGTTATTTTTGATATTAAATTTCGACGTGATTATTATTACAATGCAAGTTTTTATTTGGTTAATAAAATGTGTCAATTTTTTGTATCATACTATGGAATACCTTGTAGAAAAGAATATATTTGACTAATATACTCGTATCTGCAGTTATGTGGATTCTGGACAAGCGTATTTAAAATAAAAAATAATTATTTAAATGTTGTAAATTTATCAATTACGCTTTATCTACACATATAATAAAGCTAAAGAGGGTTGAAAGTCTGTACATGGAAGATATTCGAAAAATAGTTAGCTGGAGATACTTAGAATTGATAACAGAACACGTTTTAATAGTTTTTAGATT
>DWNR01005518.1:0-10116 GCA_018250455.1 Polygonus leo
TTTTTTTTATGTTTTAACCTAGCAATAAGGCAGACGGGACACCTGATGGTAAGTGTTCACCGTCGCCCATGGACATTGGCAACACCAGAGGAATCGCCAATGCATTGCCGGCTTTGAAGGAGATGATGAGGCTTTTTTTTGAAGGAGGCTTTGATGTATAAGAGTAAATGAACCGCTACGTTGTTTTAGACTCTAACAAAGGATTTTTTCAGAGTGTAGAGAGTACGGTTATCAATGGCAAAGTAAAAAAATAAACGGGGTCCTCATACAAGAAAACCAGTATTGGCGACACATTTTAAGCTTATTAGTGAAACCATATTACTAAAAGTTCGCTGTCTGCTGGCTATACGTCAAGTTTTAATCTCTTGAACCGTAATAAATAGGCAATTCTCTTTTTTCCATAGCGTATATAACAAATACAGAAAAAAATCTATGTTAAATTAACTTACAATGATAACTGTGAACTGGGGTAACGTTATCTTCGTGTGCGAATTTAACTTAAAATTGGTGGATTTTTTATACTATTCAAGGCCATAAATTACATCTATAACAAAACTTCAATATGTGTGTATATAAAACGTAATATTATTCAGTTGGATTCAATATTCTGTTTGTGTTTGTATAAAAAGCCAAATGAATCTCGGCGTATAAATATCAAACGTTTAGTAACAACAATAGCAACAGTTTAAAGATTTTACGAGTGGCAATAAAAGCGATGTCGTGATCGTGTGTCGTAAGGTGCAAAGTTGCACCTTTAATGTGGCCATTAAACTACCGTGCGTGCTATAACGCCTTCTATTTCCAGCTTTACGGCCCCAAAAACACGTACGTTTAAGTGTCCCATGTTTTTTTATACTGCCCGTCCCACCCCTCAAGTCAAGGTGGGTATTTTAAGGGTGAAACGTCGAGATTTAACATGTCGGGCCTAATGAACAAACTAATTTAGATTTGACGTGTGTTAAGCACGTTATAGTTTATTAAGTACGTAGATTTTAAGCGTTTTATTTTAAATATATTTAATTTTTGAAATATTATTAAGCGGGGTGTAAAATAAATCAAATATTTTCACAATATCGTCACAGTGCTTTGTAAAGTAGAAGATAACTTTTGAAAAGTTATAACATCACAGAAACTGAAATCGGTTAAAATACTTTTTTGCATAAATTTAAATGCGGAAACTAACATAAAACTTTCCTTGTTTCAGGACCAGAAATAAACGAAAATGGTTGAGAGAACGCTCCACAAACTGCTGCTTTTAAACTTGGTGCTGGCAACGACCGCAACTGATTTCACTACTAACTGCCCAGAGGAATGCAAATGTGTTTGGGCTAGCGGCAACAAGCAGGCAGATTGCTCGCAATCTAACTTTCACGACATACCCAAAACACTCAGCACAGAAATACAGATATTAGACCTAACGGGCAACGAACTGTACGAGGTAACGAGGCATGCATTCGAAGATGTCCGCCTCATAAACCTGAAGAAGCTAATATTAAGAGAATGCAAGCTCATAACGATACACAAGAATGGGCTGAGTGGTCTCGCTATCATGATTGAGCTAGATTTGTCCAAAAATGACCTCAAAACGCTGCATGCAGAGACTTTCAAGGAAACAGCTAAGATCAGATGGATTCTGCTCAACGATAACCAAATTGAAAAGCTAGAAGATGGATTATTCAACAACCTACCGTTCTTACAAAAAGTAGATTTAAGTAATAACAGAATAGTACAGCTCGGCGTTAAAACTTTCATGAATGTTCCGAAATTAAACATTTTGAGGCTAAATAGCAACAAGTTGGAGTACTTAAAAATAGATACCTTAAGCGGATTGACGTTATCAAACTTGGATGTTCATGATAATCCTTGGCGATGCGACTGTTATTTACAGCCTTTTAGAAACTGGGTCATAAGCAAAAATTTGTACACCTCGCCTATATCTTGCAGCGAGCCACCGAAAGTACACGGAAAATTATGGAAAGAGCTAGATTCTACAGACTTTGCTTGCAGGCCAAGCATTGTGTACCCTTCAACTAAAACTACTTTAAGGTCCTCGGATACAAACGTCACCCTATCTTGCCAAGTAAATGGAAACCCTTTACCAGAAGTTAACTGGGTTCTAAATGCACAAATCATCGATGGTACTTACAGATATCAAGGCGAAATTAAATATTACTTAACGCAGACTAACGCAGAAAATACCAAATGGGTTAATTTGACTATTGTTGACGCTGGCACCACAGATAATGGTGAATACTTGTGTGTGGCTAAGAATGCCGGAGGAGTGGAGGAACGGAGCTTAACATTAGCCATAACTCATACTCCTCCAGGAATCGTAGTCCCACCTGGAATGGACAACAACATGTTACCAGTTTTGATCGGAGTATCCTGCACCGCAGCTATTTTGCTGATCATTTTGGTGATTCTCTGCTATTGCTGTTGTAGACGTCGTGGTATAGATAAGAAGAAGGCGGATACTTCGAATGGAGAAGCGTTGATTGAAGGGTCAGTGATACCTGAGATGGAGAAGAGTTTGATCACAGCTGTGAACCCGGTGACGAAGCCGCCGAGAAGATACGACGTACCACCGTCCATCACGAGCGGAGGCACCGAGATGTCGGAGTTGAACAAGACGTTGCTGGACAACGATTCTGTATTTGGTAAGCAGTACATGGTTTTCTTATCGAATTACAATAGCGAATGACAGTATAGTAGACATGATTGTTGTGATTAATGACAATCATTGGATATAGTGATCACTACCAATCAATTAATGTTAGTGATCAATGGATATGGATATTTGTAATCAGTCAAAAGTCATTTTGATTAGGATCTGAAGTCAGGTCATGAGTTGACACTGTCTTTTAAGTCATTGAAATATCTCAGCCCTATTTCATTCAAAGCAGATCGCATAGGTTCTTTCTAAAAAATCACTTTCCACTGAAGTTTAAATAATTAAATAATTGGCAACATATGTCACAAAGACTTTAAGATAATGAAAGACTGAACATCAAAGAAATATTTATTTAATTTTTCGTCTTGAAAGTGGCACCTGACTTATAAGCGCATCTTTCGAACATAACTTACTTTTCTTCTCCTAATGAAACTTCTCATTCTAACTTCTGTAACAATTGTAATAACTTCCACTGCCCATAGAAATTATGCGGTGGCGCAAAGAAATAAAAATTACTAATTGCCTTTACTTTGTATCACTAATTGCTAGGAAAGAAACCGGGTTTTTGTAATTGCAGTACCAATGGAACGGCGTAAAAAGAGAATGGTAATTACGCTGCCAATATTGAGATCATTCGTTACATGCGTATTTACTTCGTAAAAGTCACTTGCGGCTAGATAAATATTCAGGCCAGATTATAAAACTTAACCTATTCATAAGATTTGTCAGGTAGTAGAACTCATGTAGTTCGACCGGGGAGGTACCACCGCCACCCTCATAATCCGTGAAGCAATTTATTGTGTTTCGGTATGGAGAGGCGTGGTCCTCAGGGGTAGCAACGCATCTGTGATCACACTTAGGTATGACTCGATCGTACTTGAGGATGATTACTGATGTCCATGGGTGGCACTGGCCACTTACCATCAGGTGGATTGCATGCTCGTTTGCTACCTTTACACGATATAAAAAAAAAAACATAGCTGACCGAAAATTGTGTAGGTAATTGGTTAAAATTATTATTGCTTAACCTTTATTGTTTGCCACAGGTATCTTAGTATCAGGTAACTTAAAACGTTAGGTGTAGTTGACAATTTGATAAGGCTTCTTATACATAATAAACTATTCAATTAGTCATGTCATAATTTGTAGGCTTCGTGTGAAATAACCTTAATGTTACCGAACGAGTTCTGAGTAATCTTTCACAGCAAACACTTCGAAACTTATTCAGTTATTTGCGTATGTTCAAACGGGTGCTGTAGCATTTACAGAAAGTTTTCCCGTTAAATGTGACACAAGATAAATTTACGTTAGTTAACAACAACTCATCCAAGACGAGACTGCTTTCAGGTGGTAGAACTCGTTCGACCGGGAAGGTATCACTGCCACCCTCCTAATCTTCAGAGAGCTGAGCGATAAGTTCTCCAAAATAATCAGCTGATTAGTACTTAGTTGGACTCACACGGGAAGGTTTTCGTACCGGCTGATGGCGTACATCGCCGTCGCTAAGTACTATACATTTTGCATAAATTTCAAGTTCCTATAATCATCAGGTACGGTTGACGGACAGCAAAGTCTTAGTTATAGTGACTCATCGCCACCCTTTAGGTACATACCCTAAAGGCGAAAAAGTTACTTTTTCAAAATAGGGTGTATATTTTCCATCACGCCCGCCGTATTTCTAGGTTAAGGCTTAGAAAGCCCTTGAAGATATTATAATAATAGTAGGTATTGTTAAATTATTGAAAATGTAAACAGCCCCTAAAACTAATTGTAAACTATCCAATTGAACGGAGCAAATACATTGTAACTTTTCTCGGACATTCCAACTGAAATTCTCGTCGCGGTTCTCTGCTATTGGTTCCTGGTTGAAAACTTTTTTATTACTTCTGTTACTATAGACGATTAGGTAAGGGATATCAATTAGAAATTTCCACAAACTTTTACCCTTTATATCCAAGCGTACGAGTTTATGTTACTGCTCGCACGTTATTTTTATCGGAAGGTATCAGGAAATTCTTCGGATGAAGGATACAAAATTCATATAAAAACGATTCGAGTGTTTTGTGGTAGGTGTGGTTGTAGACACACTTAAACACAATTTCAACATTATCACAACCCATTATTGTCCCACTGTTGGGCAATGGTCATGTTTGATTTTTAAGGAAGATTGAAGGTTGTTAGTCACTTCAGTGGCCAACTGCAAATAGACTTCACATACCCTTAAGATTTTTTACGACGAGTTTCCTCAAGGTATTCTCATTCATCAAAGAAACAAATTAATATTTTAATCGATACAGGTATTCACGTAATATTAAAATATCTGCTACCTGGACTCGAAACCGGATCTCCAGTGATAGTCTTAGCAACTAGGCTAAACCAGCTATGAGTAGCCAAAGTAGCCAAGTACAAGTGTACAAGTGTTGCTAGTATAGATGAACATCGCTTTGACATTAACGAAGTTTATTGCAATCTTTGACGGCATTCGTTGGGCTGCGAGCGCTCGGCACGGATTTTATCGGTTTTCTGTTAGCTCAGGCACTTGTAGTTTTCAATTTGCGAGACTTTTTTTGTATCCGAGATAGTTTCGTTGGCTTCAGGATTTTCTTTTGGACAAAAATATCTGTTTTAGTAATTTTACTCTAACTTTAAATTTTAAATGATCTTTGAACAAACTAACATCAATAAAATATGATCAAACACTTTATTTCAATGCTAGTACATAGATTGAAAGTAAGATTTATATTGAAAGTCAGTTCTAACCTACATCTATTTATCATGTAGTGAGGAATAATTTTCTCAAGGCTTGCTGTATAATGTGATATTAAACAAGTAGTAATTGTATATTCAAAAAATGACTTCAAATATCTCTGATAAATGCTGATACATGATCACTTTAATTACAAACAAACTTTTATAGATATCTATTACTACCCAGTACGACGTACGAGAAGTACTATGTTCAATACAAATGTTGCACAAATTGCTCTCGTTTACGAAATTTTTATATCTTTTTAAGATATTACTATACACACATAGTAGTTATCGTTATATTGTTTTTACTTTTAGCTGTGCGTTACAAGGCTTTTTTTATACGAACTGAGTATACTCGTAGTTTATTCGCTCATAAGATTCTGATTCTCTAAATAATTGGATTAGGGCACAATCATTATCTGATGGAGGGTAAATGGTTTATTACACTGACCCAATTATGGACAGTGCAATGCATTAAAACGAAGAATGTAAGAGGGTTAAATTTAGCCAGAAGTTTCCATATAGCAAAGAATTTAGTTATTATAATATGTATTGTAAAGTATGTTCCTTATTTTAAATATTTCGTATCATGTTTGATATTTACTCTAACTGGATATCAAAATGTAAATCAAAATCAAAGCTAATGTTTACTCAGCGTCACCTGTTACATGAGCCCTAGTCATGTTATGCTAACAGCATTGACAAATGTGTTTGAGCAATACCAGTACGTAGTTACGATAATATATAGAGACAGTTGTGTGTTTGAGCAAGAGTTACGACCGAGATAATGTAGACACAGGTTGGAGCCGCACTAAAACCGACGACGTAATAATATTAATCGATTGAGTCGCAGGTGAGTGAGCATGTAAGGTACTTGAACCACTACAAACGAGTGGCGACTATCGAGCGAGGGAGCTTTTGAGATATTTTCATCGTTTGAGTATAGTAAACGAGCAAGCAGTTCACATGATGGTGATGTGTGTCAGTGGTCACAACTGCCCAAGGAAAAGTCCATGGGTGTTATTAATGAGTAATAATCCTCAAGTTTGCTTGAATCGTATCTGAGGTTGACCAAAGATTCGTTGCCACCCCTGAGGAGTAAGTTATTCGCCTCGTGTATAAGTTTAGTCGGCAAGCGTGCCGTTCCAAAGCGAAACACAAGAATTACTCCTCGGAAGCCTATGAGGGTGGCGATGGTACGTACCCGATCGTACGACTTCTACAAGCTGAAAAATTGCTGCTTTATTGATGCTATTATGCTTATCGTATTTTTATACTAATAGGCCAGAACAGACGTCGTCCTGCCTTTAAAATATTTTGACAATAGCGCCCCACCCATGTCAAAAGACGTCAAAAACGTCTAGTACAAAAATTTATTTACTTACTATCCAATGCCTAAATACAAAGTTTTATGTTTTTTATTTTTGACGACCACAAAACTTCATACAAATTTTCAACCCTTATTTCAACCCCTTTAAACCTATTTTTTGCGATTCAAACTATTTTATTTCCTGTCCTAAAGTTCACTCTATTTGTGTACCAAATTCTATAACACTTGGTTCAGTAGTTTTAGCGTGAAAGCGTAACAAACTTACATTCAAATTTATAATTAGTAAAGATTTACGTTAACTGACAGTTAATATTAATAGAGTTTTTCTAACCATGTAGGTATCACAAATAGCGCCCATTTTAACCCCTAGTTAATTTAACTACTCTATGAACAACGGGGTGCTTAAGTAGCGATTTACTTGCGTAGTTAAATATAAAACATAGTGTATTGTGTTGGAAAAACAAATTGTTAGGAATTTACATCAACTGTTCGGAAACAATGCAAGATTGTTTCGCCATGCACAACTAAACTGTGTAGAAACACAGTTTACCTATTTACCTAGTTGTTTATTTAAAAGTGTTTTATAAAAGAGTTTTATTGTATGAAGTTGGTTGGTTGGTTGGTTGGTTCAACCGGAAAGGTACCACCGCCACCCTCATAATCCTCTTCTTGTGTTTTGGTTTGGAGCGGCGTGGTGGTTCTAAGGAGTAGCATCGCATCTGTAGTCAACCTCATGTACGATTCAAGCAAACTTGGGAATGATTACTTATTAATAACACCATCAGGTGGATTGCATGCTCGTTTGCTACCTTTATACGATCAAAGAAGTCTCATTTTGCCAGGTATATGATTTTGACAGAATACGGTAGAACTAATGTACTATGAAACCACCGCTATTCTTAAAAACCACCAAGCAATCGTTCTTGGATTGGTTACCAAGTATTATATAATCGTAGCCGTGGTTGATTGGGTTGGTTGCGCTATGGGCGGCATTGACCACTACTTCGAAAAAAATTACGTATCCCCAGCTGGGAGAAACTGTAATACCATTATATAGTTGTGTATATGGCAACATCTTATTGCCGTATTTATAAGAAACGTTAATAATAGTTACCTTTTAAATCTATATATTATATAAAAGGCAAAATTGATTAACTGACTGACATATCAACGCACAACCGAAACTACTGTACCTAGAAACTTGACATTTGGTACAGGGGTTCCTATCATGATGTAAGTGAGCACTAAGGATATAAAATGCTTCTTTTGTTTCTGCGATTAGGAAGGTTAACCACTCAAGTATGAAGAAGAATCCTGTATCTGTATTCTGATACATATTAACAAATGATCCTTCTTGTATACTAAATATAGAATGAGTCAGTAATAAGTAATAATTACTTTAGTATTATATTGAATCCATAACATGTGTATTTCTGTTCAACAAATGAGTTTTAAATTACTACAGACCAATAACCTAACGTTACATTAGGCTGCTGATTTCGATTATTTCAAATTCCGAAGCTAATATACATAATGGGTAGTTCTATAATAATGATTTTCTAAAAATAAAATACATATAAGCGATTTGTAAGTGTAGTCGTTCGTGGCAATAGTTTGACCGTGGAGGTACCACTATCACTCTCATAATCTGCCGTAAAACAATACTTGTGTTTCAGTTTGGAGAGGTGTGGTTGCCGGCTATACTTATACACGCGAACATCTTAGTACTCATTAGTACCAAGACGTCTGTGATCAAACTTAGATATAATTCAATTGTACTTGGGGTGATTACTGATGTCTGTGGGCGGCAGTAACCACTTGTCACCAAGTGGACTGCATGATCGTTAGCTATCTTTATACGTTAAAAAAATCTATACTTGAAATTGCTAATTTTGTGAACTACTGGTTCGAATGTTGCAAAAAAGGGGGAAAATTTGACATACTTTCTCGTATGTGACACAGACGAAGTTGCGCGATTCTAAAGTACAAAGAAACCTCTACAGGCCGTGTATGATAGCTCGAAGGCGACCTTGAATAAAAGGCTAACTGAATTAATCATGCGAATATGGGCTCGAACCTCAATTAATTAATAACATCCAACGGACATTCACTACACTTTTGTTCGTATTCACCTATCGACGGTATTCACCCTTTGATTACATGTTATTCTACTGGCAAAAGGGAACATGGGTCAACATTAAACCATATGTGATACACCGAAAATTATCTAAATATCAATAGGTATTCATTTATTTTCTACATACAAAGCTTAGTAAATGTTTGAAGTTAAATAACTAATGTGACGGAGAAGAATCTCTCGTGAAACAAGGTGATCATGTTTAGAAGATACTTAGTAAACTTCGATAGTGTTATTGAGGATCGTATGAAGTATTTTTTTGAGTAGTAAAACTTAATAACGTGAGGCATCGTCAGCATATTAATCGTATGACGTAAGAGTTTGGCTTAAGATCTGACACATAAAAGGTGAATTTCGAATTATTTTCTGGATATTAGTTATGTATTCTTGTTTGTGTCTGGCATCTGTGACACGTTATCTGAGTGTGGGACTGAATGTAGAAATCTGTATATTTTTATTGTAAACAAATTTTGTACGATACATCTGTTATCTTGGCTGACAGAGTTCCTTTTAAGACTTGAAAAATATTTTTTAATTTATCAAAGAAAAAACAAGTTGCGATAAGTAACGTCTATTACTTGACTGTGGACGAAAATGGACCCTTCCAATCCCATCCCAAATCCATAATTTTATTTACAAGTAAAATTGAAGTTCATTACTTTGTAGTTGAAGGGTTCCAAGAAAACTGCTTGAATTCATCCGATGCTTAAAAACAAAGTTGTTAATAAAATATATGAAAGATTGACGGCTTAGAAAAGCCGAGCACTTCAATTCTGTTGATATTTTCAAAGTGAGTTTTCTTTATACTTTCATATCATCTCCTACTGGTTTCTATAGATGCATATAGTTTGCAATTACCTTTGCAGTGCGCCAGTTTTTATCGAAGTTTTTCTTTGGAAGCTCGGGGAAGATTATTGGATTATAGAAGGAAGTGCAGCTCAACTTTTACCTAACATTCTAAGAGTCATAAGTTGCCTTATTTGAATGTATTTTCTTTGCGTTATTTATTTCCGTTGCTGGAATAATTTATTACGTACTACGAAGTTTTTTGTTGTAATTAAAAATAACATGTAAATAACCGGAACGATTCGTCATACTGAAGCTACGAATAAAGGTCATATGTAAATAAAGAAAGAACAAAATATACATACTAACGTAGTTTAGTTATTCCACTATAATATCAAGCGTATATATAGTATGTATAAGTAATATATTTATTTATGTATA
>DWNR01005519.1:0-10115 GCA_018250455.1 Polygonus leo
TACCCATATCTGAGGCCTCAGTTAAATCGTCAGTTACATGTAAGAGCGCTGTTTCTGTTCCATGACCTCTGCGAAAACCTGATTGATATTTTGGGATAATTTTATTACTTTCTAGGTACTTTTGTACTTGATCTAGTACGATTCTCTCTAATATTTTTGATAAAACCGGCAAGATCGAGATCGGACGTAAGTCTGTTAGTTCATTAACACAATTTTTTTTTGGTATGGGCTTGACCAGTGCTTTTTTCCAGCAGGATGGGAATGTGCACGTTTCAATAGACTTATTAAGAATTTTGGTTATAACGGGAAGAGTGACATCTAAGGTCAATTTGATCATTTCTATATTAAGGGTATCATGACCTGCAGCCTTTGTTTTTATGGTATTTATTATGCTTCTGACCTCATTTTCCGTTGTAAGTTTTAGCTCTATATCAATATTTAAGTCCCCCAGGATACATATAGAATCACAATAAGCTAAAGAATTTATAGATTCACTAAGGCCATCAAGTGATTCCAGGATACCTACACTTTCTGGTCTGTAAGCAGTACCTAGAGCTATAACAGATCCGGGAAGCTGCACTTCGAGCCACATTTGTTCCAGCATGGATTGAGGGTGTGGTTGTACCTTGGTTATGATTCCTTCTTTTACGTAGAACCCTACTCCACCTCCTTTTTTACCTTGTCTTGGCCTGTGTAGGAATCTGTATTTTGGTAGAATTGGCGCTAGACTCTCCTCCCCCGCCTTTAGCCAAGTCTCATTGATAGCAAGTACGTCTGGTTCGTGGTGAAGCACAGTTACCAAAAGTTCGTCTTTCCCCGTATTCAGAGAACGAGCGTTCAGTAATCCCAATCTCAAACATTTTTTCTTCAAATTAGCCATTACATAAAGTACCAAGGTAAATACCAAAATGATTGAAATTTATTTGAGTGTTAAGTGGTAGTAAAATTATAAGAATATGTACTATTGTGTTGTGTGTGTAGTATTGTAGTGTGTTTGTATGCATTGCATGAGTCCCATTTACGTACAAATTTAAGTATAAACCTCTATAATCAAAAGCAACAAAAAAAAATACTAAAATAATAGAAAAACAAGAGTGGTGAATACACAAGATCAAACATAACACTTTCCAAAAAGCCTCGTTAAGTCCATATCAGTGCGTAGACGGTGGCGCGTTTTGCCGTCTTCCTGACGTACAAAGATGTTCCCTTCGCGAGTCCAAACGTATTTATACTGCAGTTCTCTTGCTAGCGCACGTGCTTTTTGAAACAGGATCCGATTGTGTTTGGTAAGCCGCTCATTAATGTATATTGGTCTTGTCGGTTGTGGCAAATTAAGACCTGTGGTGTTCAGGTCGCGCCGTGTTCGCGTAGCTTTGAGTACCTGGTCCTTCGTGGCACGACGCACCAGGCGCACGGCGATAGGCCTCGGTCGCGCTGGCTCGCCTCCCTCCGCAGTTGACCGCGCCGGACCCGCTCGCCTCGCGCTCGCGATGTCTTTTTCGTTTAGTTCCACGCCTATTTTATTTGCTATTGAGAGAACTATGTGAACACAATTCTCACCTAGAGTTTCTGTGCAACCAGCAATTTCCAAGTCATTGGATAAAAGAGCCTGGTCTCGCTCCACAATGTCGGCTTGTAACTGCGCGACCATACTTTCTAAAGAAGCAGTATCAGTCGAGACAGGTTGTCGTACTTCCTCTGTCTTGCTCTCAAGCAATGTGACCCTGGCTTCTAATTGCTCTATTCTTGTATTTTGGGCTTTGATGGCGTGAGTTAGATCGTTAATGGCTTCTCTAATGCTTCCCATTTGCGAGTGTAATAGTTCACGCATGTACACCTTCAGGTCATTTACCATAGTATTATAGGAGCTATTAGAGGAGCATGAATCGCTGACAGCTACTGCAGTTGGGCTATCTTTATCATTAAATGAAGTTGTTCTTTGCGTCTTGCTACGAATGGTAACGTTCTGGCAGTCACTTCCCGTATCCTTCATAGCCGTACACAGGTTTGCTTCATTGTCTTCTTTAGCATCCCCGGGAAAGTTTATATTGCGGACAGGAGTATTTATATTCCCCTTTTTTGGGCGTTTACTTGTACATTCGGGGCATCTCCATAAATCCTTTCGCTCCATTGATTTAAACGATTTGATGCTTATATTTGCGCACTCGATGTCGTATTTAGCTTTACATGCGTAGCACTGTAAAAAATCCCGTTTTGGTAGTGGGTTTTGACACCCAGCACATTTCACTGGGGTATTCATATCTATTTTAAGCCGGGTTGCTCTTTAATAATTGTCTTAATACATTTGAAAATGGCAGAGAGGAAAAGAAATGTTCTTAGAAATAGAAGAAAAAAAAATTAAAACAAAAAAAAAACACACGAGTCCATAAAATTTTAGAAAAAAAAACTTAAACTAAAATTTAGAAAAAATAATTAAAGTCCTACAACAAAAATACTTAAAAAAAAGTTTATTCGTTGGGATTTGAACTCGGACAGTTGCAAGCGTGGAGCGGTTCACTTGAGCGTCCTTCGCGTTACACCACTTGCGCTTTAAGAAAAGTTGCGAAAATTATTTATAGTTTCTTCTGTACGCGGTACTTTAACGATGCTTAGCAACAGGATAATGAGTCATTACCGTTTTACACTGATTTTAAATGTTAGCGTTACGCAATCACTTAAACACTTTTGAGTTTACCAACGTTTATTCGAACACTAAATAACAATGTTTATAAATAATTTTAACACCAAATTGAAGATGAACTTTTTGTCTTTACAACTATATAACTTTCTTGTATTACGACGATATTTAAACCATTTTTTACGATTTTTTTTGAGAGACACACTACGAACGTCTTAACAGCTCCACGGCGGGCGGGGGGGATCAAGAGGAGAACATGCTCTTTGCTACCGTTATACGATGGAAAAGCCAGGCAATTATATATTAAAATATATTAAAGGCCAGGTATATACTGCTAGTACTTACCTAACTAAATTATCTTACGTATGCTTTGTTTGTACAATTACCTTCTCAACAAAAAGTCATACGTACGTACAAACGAAAAGTATATGCAAGTACAAACTAACTAAAACAAATGATTTATTGCACAATTATTGCAATACACATACACGCTAATCATAAACTATTAATAGGTAAGAAACGTAGGAACTTCGACATCTCAAGCACTTTCTTCGCTTCGTTAGTGCAATCCGCATTTCCGCGGGAAATCAGGCAATTAGGTCAAACGCTCTCGCGATGCAGCGGATCAACGATGTCTTAGGGCTCCAGTTTATGACTGACAGCTGTTTCTGGAACGCTGAACTGTTTGAAATGAGCTAAGTATGCGGTAGCCGTGCAAAAAGTGGACAAAACTGTATTTTTAACTGTTTATAACAAACAAAATTGTTTGTAATATTTACAATACTTGAGAAAAAGGAATCTTATAGTATGTTTCGTAAACCTAATCTAAAATTCATTGTTTTGGGTTCTATTACTTAATAAAAACCCTCAGTATCGATTTCTCCTAGGGTTATCAACATTTTCTTGCCCAAATATAGTATTTAATTAAAACAAACTATAAAAAATATAGTACACGTCTAAAAATATAGTATTTTATGGAAAATGAAAAAAATATACTTTTATATATATTCAACAGGTCTATTTTTTTAGTTTTTATATCAGGTTTTCTTTTTTACCATTTTTTTTAAATAAAATTTCAACTCTGTTTGTATCTTCACGCCATTTTGATTTTTTCTGTCTTTGTTGAAATTTAATGTATGAATAAAAGATTAATTAAGAAATGAATAAAAGATTTCTGTGTCAAAAAATAGTATTTTTGCGTACTATATACTTTTTCAACAGTATATAGTAATCAGACCCGAAATATAGTACGATTGGCAACCCTAATTTCTCCCCAATATTGTTCATGTACAGACGGTGATCAGTTATAGAAGAAGATAACAAATAATACTTCTATTCGGCTACCTGGTGACAAATTCTTTCAAATTACAATTTCCCGAAATAATAAGTTGTTTTCTTAGGCGCAATTGAATACGATTCATTTCAGGTTTACCAAATTTGTGGCGCGCTCAAATTTTCATTTCCAAATCTATCGTTGAATAAAAGGTTTTTTATATTACATTCATAAGAGAGCAATAGCGGAGGTGGCACGGTATCGGAGGCGGCGAGCCGTGGCGGCGGGATCAAAGCGGGACGAACCTTTGATGTGCCGCCAAGCGGAGAGCGCCAAGCAAACCAAATACACCTAGTTAATAATCCGTTTATTAAATAACTTGTAACTCCAAATTTAATATACTTTGCATATTGAAAACATTTTTCACAACAGAAGTTGAAAGTAAAATTATGCCTGCAATAAAAATACAAACTAAAACATTTTAGGTCAAACGACGTTCATAAAATACATGCAATAAAAAATAAAATAATAAATTACATACATACAAAAGGTATATGTGTAATTTTTCACGCTACGTAAATTTTGAGTTACTGACACATTTACGTATATGGACATGTAGGTATTTTATGACATTTACACATTTATGTATAGGTACATGTAGACATTTATCTAGGTATAAATTGTACCTTTATAAAATTTAGTTTGTTTTGATTCCTATAATAATTCGTAGGTAACAAAGATAAATTCTGGAATACTACGCATATATTTTGTGTTATTTATAGTCTGATGTGTTTGGGTTAGCGAAACTGCACCGCACCAGTTTCTCTCTTATTTATTTATTTAATTGATTATAAGTTGCTCCAACAGAGTAAACACACATAATAAATAGGACATTTTCAAAGTTTTAAACAAAGTGTCCACTCCAATTATAGGCGCAAACTACATTTGACCTTGTGATTCCGAACAAATGTTTTTAAATGTAGCTTTAATGTATAGATTTATACATATAATATACAAAATGAATAAATGCGATACATATTTATAAATATTACATTGACATAAAAGGAATATAAAAAAGGTCTATTACGTTTTGACATTACTGTTACTCTACAATTGTTACTCCGGGGAAAATCGTATTCCAGTTTGGTTAATTATTATTTGTATTAATATAAATTATATATATTAAAAATGATTATAAAATCGTAAAATAATTTGAGAAATATAAGATACTGCTCTTTTTATATCGTTTTGACTCTTGTGTACAATACAGTTTTAGTAGCTAGTTTGTAGAATACAACAAACTTTATTATCGTAGCAATAACCACACGTCTCACGCACGGGCGCCGCGACGTCGTGTCTGGGCGGCGGCGGTCGTTTTTGCCTTTGTGCTGTAGAAAGGATTGGTACGTACACACACGCACAAATTGAGATATTGTGATAGCTAGAAATGAAAGTGAAAGGAAAGGGTCCAATACTGACTGACGCATGACCAAACTCGGAGCGACAGTCTTAAGATTTGTGTCACACTGCACATGCAGGACGATATTACCCGACTAAGATGAGATGTACTTGCTCACTTGTGCTTTATGTCTTATTTGATGAAATCGTAATGCATTTTGTTTAATACTAGCCAAAGTTTACTCCTCATACTTTTTTTCAATTCGAGATCTTAAAACTGAATTCGATTCTTTGGGAGTAAACATCAGTGAAATATATTATCGTAGCAATAACCACACGTCTCACGCACGGGCGTCACGACGTCGCGTCTGGGCGGCGGCGGTCGTTCTTGCCTTTGTGCTGTAGACAGGATTGGTACGTACACACACGCACAAATTGAGATATTGTGACGGCTAACATTGAAGAGGAATGGAGAAAATAATAATTTGTATTATTTTCTGTAATTGAACAAGGGGCGAATATCCTACTTTTCAAAGTAGCAAAACGACTGTGGTGAAACTTTTTATATCCTATTAAGGTAGCAAACGAACATCCAGTCCGCCTGACAGATATTATTAATAATCGTTTCGTAGAGCATTATAATTCATAGTATATATCACAAAAAAAAATAACAGAATATGTGATAATTCGAAAAAATTCGTTCTTTCTTTAAACATGCGACCATTAATGTACCTATCATAAAATGTTTTTTATACAGAAATCGTGACAGTTCGACTTCTTAAAACCTTTGTAAAAGTAAAATACCCTCTCACTACATTAAACATATCTACTTATACAAAAAGCAAAATACCCACTGGGCTAGCAAATCAATCGTCTATAATGAATACACTTTATCTACACGGAAACATGTTAAAGACGAATCCCTCTCTAGCGCGAGCACTCACATACAGAAACGATTTTTCATTCCCCCATTATATTAGTACAAATGGAGTAAAACGCTCAGATCCTGTCAGTTCTGCTCCACACTCTCGCTTATCATATGAAAATACATGAGCAATGTGATGTTATTTCTACGAGTATATTTTATTGTAGGATAGGATTTTGTTTTCAAGTAGACGGACGAATTTAAAAATATATGATTTATTTGGGTTATATGGCTTCAACATCCTAGTGTTCAGTCAATGTTTCAAGTTTAGCATTAAATAAACTTTAAAAAATTATATGTTCAGATAGTACACTCAAATTCGATTATTTAATCAATTACTTGTTATACTACTTTCGTTGTATAACTACAATGCCTGTTAATGTATGAAAAAAATAGATAATGAAGAATAAATGATAATATATAACAACTGATGGAATTGAATTTAGAAGTATGTACTTCCTCATACAGTCAGTTTTACAAATTGATTAAGTCAATGTTTACACACACTCAACGAAGATATCAAATTACCGAATGAATGGAAAGCAAACATTACAAGTTTTCCGTCGACACAAGTATAAATTAATCAATTAGTGTTCTTCCGTGTGTATATCTACATATATCTGCGATTATTTCATAAAAATTGGGAGTGTTTGTCCAAGATTTCACACTTGCAGCTACTTTTAAATCATTATTAATAAGGCATTATATGTATATCTAATAAAACTTATGATACCGAAACTAAAACACGTTTTTTTTATTTACGTAATTTATATTTGAGAAAGATTTCTGTTACGTACATCGTCGAATAATCATTAATAATTTTGCTTAAACTTATACTTAAAAATGAAAGGTCCGTACGCAATCAACCTGAAATCAATCCTGAAATGAAATTATTCAATGAAACAAATGCAATTCTTCCTTAATTGTAAAACAAACATAATGAGTTATTACATCCGCCATCGGTATTGCAGTATCAATAAAACTCACGATACAGCTCTATTCATCCCACGTTCACCCGCTGCTATTAAAAGCCCGAACAATAATCTATACATATAATAAAGCTAAAGAGGGTCAAAAGTCTGTACATGGAAGATATTCGAAAAAAAATTGGCTGGGGATACTTAAAATCAATAACAGAACACGTTCCAACAGTTTTTAGAATTTTTCTCTGTTTATCTGTTTGTCTGTTTATTTGACCGCGCATCATTTAAAAATGGCTTGACGGATTTTGATGCAAACTTGACTAATCTGTCGAGAAGGCCTCCGGCCAGGTTTTAGTCCATAAAAATTGAACCCCTAAAAGGAGGGATAGCGGGTGGAGCCGCGGGTACGGCTAGTATAATAATATGGAGCACGCGTTTGTATGTTCTAGGCAAGATTTTTCTGTAACCGGCTCGAGATGTGAAGTTTATTGTTCGTAATCTTTGATTCATTTTAGATATGGGATGTGTAATAAAACTACACTGTATTACATCACGAGATAATTTTACACATATTATTATACTAGCCGTACCCGCGGGTACGGCAGGCAAGCTCCCTTGCTACTTCTATAATATAGCTAGCCTGCAAACGTGACTCTGCCACGTAAATTTTTAAATCTCGATTAAATAATAGGGGAGGAGGGTGGACGAGTGGACATTTGCTGTTATAAGTATGATGCCAAATATAAAAAAAAACATACAAAAAGAAATTTGTATGTACCTAACCAAAGCAATGATATGCACACACACATACACACATCTTCACGCCAAATCCCTAACGGGGTAGGCAGAGAGTATCGAGTGCCAAATGGAACGATATGCTACACTACAATTTCGCTTACACTTAAATCAACTGGGAATATTACGATAATGTTTGTTGTACGTGTTTTAGCTTCTCCTAGTAAAACCCTCTATATACATTTTAATGGTTTAAAATTCTAAAAATGATTTATGTTTTTATTGATTAGTGTTTTAATATTTAATCCACACACTCAGTATTTACTTTTAAAGATTTTTTTATAGACAAATTATTTAATTCTTGAATTACATTTAATTAACCACTAAATCTTCAATCAATATACAATGTATTTAGAAATCATAAATACTATAGAGAATAAAAAAATGCATAAAAGGTTAAATGAAATGTCCCCTGTTTTTTTTAATCCGTATTTATAAAAAGATTCATAATACAATTAGTAATATCATCTCCCTGAATAGAAATCATCGCTTACCAATAATTTTCGTAAAATTACTATTCTTTACTTTTACTTTCAGTATAGATTATACATTATTTTATGCTATTTCACGTACTTTTATTAAGATTCTACGAGCGCACGCTCGCTATTGAAGACTCGATCGTCTAATATACTGCTCGAGCGTGAGTATATTGCACTCTGATTGTGTTATAGCTGACAGCCTTTAGCTATTACAGAATAAACATTTCTAAAACAAAAAAACTTAAAAGAGCGTAATATATACTTTGATTTTTTTATATAACTATAAGTACTTGTTGACACGAGAAAGACAAGACGCTAAAAATTTTTGGGTTGCCTGGAAGAAATCGCTTATAAGCGATAAGGCCGGCTATTGTTTGTATTTATTCTTTTGTGTGATTTTCTGTATATAATGTGGTGTAAAACAATAAAAAGTATCTAACTATATAAAATTTTGTAACGAAATATCTTTTGCTGAGTTACTTAGTGACAAATATATAAATTATAATTTCACAAAATCCAAAGAATTTAATTAAAATTTCTATAGGCGGTATCAAATACTCTGTAACTAAATAAGAAACATCCTACACTAACTGATAAATATAGGTTTTTCAAAAGATGTAAAATTTGTTATACAACTGTACAAGTAAATGATTAGGAAACACATTCAGTAAATTACCTATTATTATACATTATACATACATTACAAATACATTAATATATTGCAGGTCTACGTACTAAATAATATAGGTACATTGCTTTTGGTAACTAATGCAGTGGGAATATTTAAAATAAACGTGGTAGCCGACGTCAGAACAAACCTAGCGCTGAATTGCATTTAAATAAACAAATAGAAGCATTTTACAACATGTCAGACACTTCAGACAGCCATTCAACTGTTTGTACAAATGCGGAATTGAAAACCGATAACGCTTTTGAATATATCTGGCAGCGTCATCAGCCTCACAATCTATATCATAAAATAAAATTCCCCACCGCCTGTGTATGTCTGTCTGAACGCGAACAACTCAAAACTATGGGACGGCTTTTCATGCGGTTTTCACAAATGGACAATGTGGTGTGGATTTATTGGGAATTCGAGTTGAAGACTTAAAATAATACGAAAATAATATAGGTATGACGATCTGCGTGCACGCACATTACAAAAATAATATGCACCTACTAAGCATAATGGAACTTTAAAGACTAAATTAATCTATCTGACTTAATCTAAATTATAACTTTCTCCCCCCTTTTAACCCCCTTGAGTGACGATTTCAGTAAAATATGAAACACGTCTTCCACCAATTAATGAATAATTATGCAAAATTTTGAGTGGATCGCGCCAAGGAATCACGTTGTCCCATATAAACTTTGCCCCGTTTTTCATCCCCTTAGGGGTAGATATTCGGAAAATCCTTTCTTATTGGATGTCTACTACAAAGGACACACCCTTCAAGTTTCAGGTCTCCTCAATCAGCGGTTTAGGCTGTGCGTTAATGCGTGAGTCAGTCATTCAAGACAAAGGAATTTATATGTATAGTAATAGTTACTCACATTAATACCGTACCAGGCAGGTCCAGACGTGCATACGTTGATAAGTCGAATTGCATATACAGGGTGTTACGGAAAGGGTATATCAACCCGAAAGGTACCCATTGTGACAAGGAAGAGAAGTTCTCTCCAA
>DWNR01005520.1:0-10115 GCA_018250455.1 Polygonus leo
AAACTTCAATCTTCAATAACTCGAAAGTAACATTTTGTGGGTTGGATCCTTTTTGATTATCTACGACCAATTATAAACTATGTTTGGGATACGTTTTTATTGAAATGTAAACTTGTTGTTTTTGAGCTGAAAATTATTTAAGCCTGGCAGAACAGTGTTTAATAAAATCGCCGAAAAATGTAAAAAAAATCTAAAAAAACCTTATATAGAGACCACATTTATTTTAAAACACAGCCCTATGACAGACGAACAGACAGACAAAAGGACAGAGAGGTCTTAGTAATAGAGTCCATCCGGTCCAAAAGTCTTAGGATCCTATTGGCACCCTAAGGGTTCGTTTGATGAAGCTGGGACCCTTATTGTAACATTTACACGGTTACTACTACTACTTAGTAGGTTTCGGATTAAAAAGAGGATTTCCACAGAATGCAAGCAGTCGTGTGAGGGTCATGTTGTTGTCTGCCTTACAATATTTACTGCTTGGAATAGGATGATAACCTTGTTTAATTTGTCATTTTGTTTGAAGTGAAATTTATTTGAGCACCTAGTAGGGCGACGAAAATTTTTATTGAAACCCAAGAATTGCTTCATGGACGTTTGTGAGGGTGTTTTTAATTAATTTAGTGTATTTCTAATGCAATATTAGTCATGTCAAATTTCATACTCTTATGTCCACGTAATATCCTTACTAAGAGTGCAAAGGTTTTGCTTCACATATTATATAGATTTTAAGAATAGTTGCGGACACACTGCTACTATTGCAGTCAATTTCGTTATTTAATTAACGTTTCCTAGAAGAAAATTATGCACGACTTACGGAAAATAGCTAATAACGTAGCAAGTAATGAGCAATATAACAGCTTAAAGACTGTTCAGAATTCGTTTTTGTTTCTCAGAAATTTCTAAGTTCGTGCACTCGACGCCAACCTCTGACAACGTTGCTCGATGGAAATTAAATTAAAACACAATTAACTGCTGCAATAAGAACTGACAGCTTAGTTATTAAGAATCCGAACTTCGGACATATGTCCGAACGAGAGTTCGGATTCAAAATTTCGGATTCAAAATTTTTCAAAATCACGTGCTTATTAAAATTTAATTGTCATTTGCTTTTCGGTGACAGAAAACATCGTGTGAAAATCTACAATTCTAAGAGATCGATAAAAACACCTCAAGGATATGCTATCTACCAATTCACAATTAGCCAGCACGGTAGACTAAGGCGTTAATTCGTCTTATTGTGAATATAAATCTGTATCTAGCGGTGAGTCAGTAATTGGTTGTGATGATGCAATAAATGCAATTTTAGAAATAGATGAGAACACACACCTACTGCAATTGAGTTAACTATATAATTAATAACTTTCCTTAATGAATGAGAATTCTTCTCAGCAAAATGGTAAATAATAGTTTGGGATGATGCAATAGTCATAATGTTAGGAAAAGTTGGGGACACTTTACTTCTGCAATCAATTTGGTTATTTAATTAACGTTTCCTAGAAGAAAATTATACACTACTAACGCAAAATAGCCAATAACGTAGCAAGTAAGTAGCAATAAATGAGCAATATAACAGCTCAAAGCCTGTTCAGAATTCGTTTTTGTTTCTCAGAAATTTCCAAGTTCACGCATTCGACAACCGCTAGCAACGAAATTAAATTAAAACACAATTTTAAAGTGTTACATTATACAGTCACATGATACGAAACACAATTAAACTGCTGCAATAAGGCGTGATAGTCTAGTTGTTAAGAATTCGGGTTCTTAAAAACTAGACTCCTAAGGCATGCGCGCCTTGATTTTCCATAATTAAAGACGAATTAAATTTAAATGTCACTTACTTTTCGGTAAAAGATAACAACAAGAAAAACTACACACTTAAAAGTTTACTATTTCACTCATAACCAGCTTGGCCATATATGAAATTAAATTTCATTGTGCCGAAAAGTGGTAAAAATGGGTGATGTTGTTGTTGACGGCAATTAAACCATAATATAACCACATTTAAAGAATAATAAGCTGAAAACACCCTACTGCTGCAGTCAATTTCGTTATCGTAATAACGTACCAAACGTAATGAGCAATATAACAGCTCAAAGACTATTCAGAACTCGTTTTTGTTTCTAAGAAATTTCCAAGCTCGCGCACTCGACGCCAACCTTTGGCAACCTTGCTCGATGGAAATTAAATTAAAACACAAGTAAAGTGTTGCATTAAACAGTGATAGTTTAGTTACTAAGCATCCGACCTCGCATGCCTGAGGTTCGACGTTTGAACCCTGATGTTCAGAAATTCAAAAAATCAAATTTTGGCCTGGGTTACCTATTAATGCCGGGGTTCTATGTTTAAATGCCAGCAACGTCTATGTTTTTTTTTTAATATGGCGTTGGCGTAGGAAAAAAATCACAAGGAAACCGAAAGAAAGTAAAATAAACTTCAAGGGTATGTAAAGTATACAGATTTGCGCTTAGCCAACGCAGTAGTCTAAGACTTTAATGCTTATCATTGTGAGAAGAGATCCGTACGGTGACTTTTGATGATAAAATTGCACCCCTAAAGATGACCCCAATGAACTGCTACCTTGTCGTGGCGGGGGGACTTGCACATTCTAATGATCCCCTAGGCTATGTCGGACAAGATAAGGTTTTAAGTTCATTAAAAGTCCAACATAACCCTCTGTCGGCCCCTTTGGCGGAGGGTACCCGTGCCAGGATTTCCTGACGTAAAAAAAACACTACTGCCGCAAAATAATTCATTACAATATTAAAATATTACTTCAAATCAATAATAATCAATATAACAGCGCACTGGTCCAAACTAGTTTTTCGTTTCTTAGAAATATCCGAGTTCGCGCACTCGTTGCTCGATGGAAATTAAATTAAAACACTATTAAAGTCCTGTTCAGCCAATAAAAACCACAAAGTAATTTATATGAAGTTGATTTATTAAGTTACTTGGTCCTTAAATAGTAATTTTAGTTGGAAATTAGTAGTTTCATTGTGTAGCTTGAAGAATTTGTTTGTCCGTTTTATTGTAATATTCATGATTAAGTACTGGATATATGTTTGGATAAAAACAGAGAATTTGGTGTTAACTGACATCCAAAAGTAGGAAATTCTCAAAGCAGTGTGCTTTCTTTTTTCTTTGTTGAGAATAGATTTAAATGCAAATATTAATTACTTTTAAGTCACACCATAATATTCTGTACTATTGCAATTTACTCATATTTATATATAAAAATAAAAGTACTTTATTTTTATATTTAGGAACAGATCCAACACTCCAACACAATAGAACAATCCATTATCAAATCAAAATGTATTTATAAATCAGGAGATAAGCCAACAGTAGCTGCTGTTTGAATATTCATCCCAAACGTGTGCCTTGCGCTGAGTGGCTTGCTTACCCTTTCTGCGTCATATTGTCTCATTGCCTAGTTCTGTAAGTCTATAGTATGCATATAAAGGTACTTTATCCGGTTATTATATTGTAAGGAGTTCGCATGCATCGTCATCGACTACCTGGCGATATTAGCAACATCTTCTACCTGCGACAGCACTACCCTCCGAATGTTAGAGAAAACAGTGCCAATGGAAGGGGGAACTCTTTATAAGCCGGTACCTGAGCGTTGAACGGAACACTATCGCTCCGTCGGTCGGCTCGGTAACATTATTAGGGGTTAGGTCGTTACTCTGACAAATTGTTTTTGTAGTTCGGTCTAGGTTACTTGAATTGTCCAAGGATTTCCTAATAATGTGAAATTGTTAATTTGTTAATTATTGTCATAAATTAAATTGATTGTAACAGCAGGAACTCATGTGGTCCCTTTTGTTTAAGTCACTTCTGATCTAGTTTCTAAAAATATGTTACACCCATACTATTCGAAGTCATGCATGATTATCAGCATTTTTTCGTTCGATTGCCACGTTTATATCATATGTGATCATATCAGTCCTCAGGGCTACCATCTAATTTGTGAACGACTTCCAATAGGGCTGATATTCAGGAACTTACAATTTCATGAACTGGTTAGACTATTTTGATATTAACGAGATATGATCAACTTACACTAACAGTCCCTTTGAACAGTTCTATAAGAAGGTTGTAACAAATGTTATGAGCAGTGATTATTCTTCTGGTGGACGAGATACTAGTATTCTACCCAATCACAAAAAAAGTAACTAAAACTAAATATAAACCAAGAGATAAGCCAACAGAAGCAAAGTAGCTGCTGTGTATGATAAGCACGAGGAACGTGGCGGCTGTTTGAATATTCATCCCGAACGCGTGCTTCGCGCTGAGCGGCTTACTCGCCCTTTCTGCGTCATATTGCCTCATTGCCTTGTTCTGTTAATCTGTATGAATTATCCGCAAAATGTCATCTTACAGGTAAATGTGAAATGGCCTTTTATTCATTAATGGCATAGATTTATCCCGGATGGAAGAACACGTATGATTTGAATAAAGAGGTACCATCCTCAAAGTTCGCCCTCAAGAAATTCTTGTGATTTAGGAAACGAGATTGTCTAACATACTTAAATATAAGGCAAGATATAGTCTTCAGGGGTAGCAACCTAGCAGAGCATCTGCGGTTGAGCACAGGTTATTTCTTAATAACTAACCAGGATAATAATTACTAAATATGGTGTATTACTTACTCGTTTGCTACTTAATTCAACAAAAAAGCATCTAAAAATGAATTATAAACCAAGAGATAAGCCAATAGAAGCAAAGTACGAGGAACGTGGCGGCTGTTTGAATATTCATCCCAAACGCGTGCTTCGCACTGAGCGGCTTGCTCGCTCTTTCTGCGTCATATTGCCTCATTGCCTTGTTCTGTTAATCTGTATGAATTATCCATAACACGTCGTCCTGATGCAGGTGAATGACAAAAGGATCTTTGATGGAGATCTTTACGGCACGGGCACAGATTATTGTCGAGTGGAAAAACGCGTATAGTTCGACTAAAGTCGTAACACTGCCATCCTCAATAATCTCTTAAGTAATTCTTGAGTTTTGGTTAACATTTTGTCCGCTATACCTAAACGCCAAACATACTCGGGAAAAGCCACTCATTTACGTTCAACCACAGGTGAGGTCTTAATTCTTTTTGAGGTTAATTATATGTATAGACGGCAGTGACAACTTGCCAGGTGCCAGGTGGTAGAACTTAAGTATTTCGACCGGGGAAGTACCGCCACCACCCTCATTATCCTCCGTGAAGCAATTTATTGTGTTTCGGTTTGGAGAGGCGTAGTTGCCGGCTATACTTAAACAGGAGGCGAACATCTTAGTCCACAAGGGTAGCAACGCATTTGTGATCAACCTTAGGCACGCAGTAATCGATCGCAGGGATGATTACTAATGTCCATGGGCGGCTGTGACCACTTACCATCAGGTGGACTGCATGCTCGTTTGCTACCTTTAAACTATAAAAAAAAATCCAGTTGATAATTATTTACTGGTATACTAAATAAAAACAGTATGGTAGTCCCTTGTAATGTATTTAATATCGGTGTGTTCAAATAAAATAATGTCGGCACCAAGATTTTCGGTAAAGGACTGACCAAAGTAAGTCACGGACGAAAATAGTCATATCGATTATTTAACAACGAATGCCACATTGCCTGCGGTTTTTTCCTTTATGTGACCCGGTAAGCCTTTTGAAATATACCTTCATGAATTTTGTGCTAAGCGGACGTGGTATGTAACAGGTAAACATAAACAGGGTTTTTACAATGTACACTTATATTATAAAAAGGAACCATTTGTTTGTTTGTTTTCAATAAACTCAAAACTATTGAACCGATTTCTAAATTCATTAGCCTGAGCTGCATTATCAGCGTGCAACATAGGCAAGATTAAATTAAAAAAAATAGATCCTTACGGAAATTACAATAATGTACATCAAGGTGCCTATAAAAGTCAGTTTTCGGCGTGCGCTGCTAAAACTAATGTAATTTATATCAGAATAACGTTTGCCCTATCAACTAGTATTCGAAATATTAATTTAGTAAAGAACATAATATTTCACGTCACACGCAATTAAAGAATTCGTTAATTATAAAAATCGGTGTCCTTTTAAAGGTCCCAATTTGTCAATTGAAATTCAGGAATATATAATAAGACATGTTGTCAGCAATAATATCACGCCAAGATCACCTCGAATTATTGAGTCGTGTCACGTGGCGCTGATCACTTGCCTCGTGTTTTGTAAATAAACATCAATTCTGTCGACGACGAGCACGTGAACTCTATATCTGGAATTGTTCTTAAAAGTCCCGCAGAATATGGAACAGTAATAACGAAGAAAAGGAATGGTGATACTGCTAACAACAACTTAAAGAAGTAATGATATTGGATTTATATCTAAAGTCGTAGCGTTGCCTGTGACAAAAATATCCATCATTATTTAACATAAGCATATTTCTATTGTTGTGTTTATGTACTTAAACTTTGTTTATCGTCTGCAGTTTACATAGAAGTTACAGTTACATATAAATTACAGTTAGAAGTTACATAGAAGCGCACTCTTGAAGCATAATTTATCATTTCAATGACAGTATAATTTCAAGTCAAAAAAATGTACAAAAATATTTTACAGGATTATAACATATGTAACATTACATACATATGTTATAATAAGTATAGTAATATAATGTAAGTTTTATGAGTAAAACAAGTAAGTTCAGTAAAACAACTATCACAACAGCAGAAACATAGTATTAGAATAATAATGCCGTAAATTGTATTCATGGTTTGAGAAAGTTCTTTAGTTTCTGTCTAGGATAGCTTTCTTCGGTCGATAAATTTCATTGGCTTCGTTTAAACTAGTTTAATTTGCATTGTTTATTTCTCCAATGTTGTGACTTCTTTGTCAGTCATTCATTCAGTATTTTTGTTTTGTTATATTTCTATCCTTATTATGTCTACACTAGATGATGGATCACCCATTGATACTGAATAAAAACCATAAATTAAGTAATCGATTATGTAATTTACACTTTCTAATCAGTGCTGCTTCGGCACGGCTCAATGAACAGATCTGATATTGATGGGGTGCAATTAGATATGGACTGTGCAACTCGTTTAAAGAGGATGACTTGGATTTTCGGAGTTTTTACGAAAACCACATAATTTCTGAATTTACAGAATCATTTATATCAATCCGCGTCAGGTTTTGGATCACACGCCATTCAGTAGTTGCTTTATGATGACTCGAAAATTAATTAAAAAAAAAACTGAGTTACCTGACCATAGCAAGGACGTACTTGCTAATTATATAAAAAAAAACAGTCATTAACCAGATGACCATGCAAAAGTGTAATATAAAGCAATAGTAAGTGTATTAGAGAAGGTTAGGTATTTTTAAAGAAAAGCGAAGATTTTCTTTAAACTAAATGTAAATATATTTGCTTTTGTCAGTTAATCATTAAATACGTCATCAGTCGTTGTTTATTGTGTCAGCTATTGTCTATTTGCGACGTAATACATGTACTCATTGTTCGCTAATTGTTTAATATAAACAGCGTCTCGAGTTCTTTGTTACAATCCCATGATGTGTACATGTACGTACAAAAAGTAATTACATACATTATTTGACATGCAAAATTTTGCATGTTTTAGTGTTAATAATAAAGGCGTGAGTGACTCAGTAATGATATATAAGACACAGGTCTTGTCTATTCCATAGACATTTAATAATTCTCATTTACTTACAATTACACCAATAGTAGGACACTGGCCAATAGCTATTACACAAATTAGTTAGAAAGCAGCAATAGATAGGCCATATCTTTGGTACATTTATAATTTGATAAGCCCATTCAGTTGAACGGCTTCTTGCTTGGAAAAACGTATAATCAGATGAATATAATAATTAAGATATGCCATCTGACCAGATCACTGAAGATCTAAAAAGTACACCATCCAAACTAACTGGCGTCTATAGATATTTGTCTGATATGGACAACGAAAGCGTTGCTAGTTTGGAAGACCATGTAAATCGTCTTGTGTTTATTTTGTAACTTCATTACCTCTTTGAGTAAGAACGCAGCAAAATTTATATAACACCTAGTAGTCAACAATACTTATTTTAGCACAATAAAACAAAGACTTTCTAGACAACAGTTAATCAATTTTCAGTTATTTTCTTAGTTGTTAATACCACGTTCCTCTGTTCTCCTCGTTTTCTCTTCTCTTCTATCCTCACCTTACTTGACCAAAACACATATCTTTACAGGACGTAATCTTTCTTTCCTCTTTTACACTGCTTCTCCTGCTAGTTCTTTCCCTCAATATTTCATCCGCTTAACTACTGTTATGCATTAGTAATAAAATAAAGTAAATGTCCACAATTCAAATCGATATTTATTCGACCTTTAGCGACATATTTGGATTGTAACGGAGATTGGAAATCCGTAGGTGTTTAATAACAGTTTGGTAGCACTTATCGGGCGATGTGTCATGCTTCCTTAATCTTTATTTTTTATTTAATTATAAATCCTTTTAGCTTTCATGTTTTTATTTTCATTTTCTCTCGTAATAGATGTAACAGGGTAATGAAAAAAAGCTTTTCGACAGAGTTATCCACTTTCGTAAATAAATCCATTATGAATCTTTGAACCTAGCGCCGTCCCCAAAACAAACTGCAAATATTTTCCTCGAATTCCCTTTCGGGGTGAGCAAATGTTTGCGTTCCATTTATTCGAAAAAGGCAACGCGTGTGGGAGTAGCTCCGAGACGTAAATAGGTCTCGTATCCCGGACCGAATACTTTTTTTATTGAGGCTTTAGTGTCGTAAGGTGCCGCATAGATATTCTATTGAAACGGGAACAATGAATGTTTTTGTCACATTCGGGCACAAGAAAAGTATTTTTTTCCCTGACACGATTATACACCTGCTGACGGGACGATACATTTACACTTTAACAGGAATTTGTGGCGTCTTTTTTTGTGTTTAGTCTCAATTATCATTACTTTCTATGATAAAATAAATCGTGCTTGTGTTTGTGTAATGGAACAAGATTATTTATAGGTGGAGTCAAACAGGATGTTACATTTTATGTCGGGGAAAATCCATATTTATGGCTCTTATCTTAATTTGTTTACGTCAAATCAATGGTACAATTTATTATCGTCACAATTTATCTTGGATTGATGTTTTGATTGTGCACTGCTTTCAATAAAACTGATTTCGTATTCGTATAATAGTAAAACTAACTTTCCAAAAATAACTACCTCTTTCAGGCACTTTTTACTAATTTCGACCTACTGTCACGTCAAGAACAAAAATTCCTTCTCTCTTCAATTACGGAACTTGACCTTTTTACAAATATATAATTATAATGATTTATTGTATGTTCAAAATTTCAACTCGTTTAAAATAATTCATTATTTCCTATTAAGCTGTTCAAAAAATTCTGGCGATTTACCACTGAGATCACGTTTCCTTGCGTCAGACGTACACATCGCCTTTCTCACGCTCGTAATCGCGGTGTCGTCCCGGAGATCGGCACCGGTGATTGCAAATCGTTGCAAAACTGAATGTTTACACCGTTGCACTATCTAGCCAACGTCTCCTTGTCCTAATAAAGAACGGGATATCGATAGAGTTTTAACCTCTTGCTGGATAACCTTTTGGTCTATGTCCCTGGACATTTCCCCTGCCGTAGTTTCATTGCTACTTGTGATTTGCATTAAAACAACGCACTACAAAAGATTCAATGCATATCCTAACATGATACAGTAAATCATGAATAGTTAATGGTTTTAAATGGAATTCAAAGCTATTTTTATCCCCGACTACATCTGTGTACATTCTGAACGTTTTTAAATGTCATCTCAGTTATGTGACCTCTCACAGTTACATTTGTCCTAGAGAGGACTACTTAATTATCATATTGGGGAAATACTACATTATAAAATAAACAAAGCTAGTTTTACTGCAATGTACGTAACATTATAAAATAAATGTTCTGGATTTATTCGCCTTCATATTTTATTCTCATTTTGCATATAATCTATCACGATTACATATTTACATATTACTAGCTGACCCGGCAAACGTTGTTCTGCCATATAAAATATTACTGAATTTCCCGTAGGAATGAGCG
>DWNR01005521.1:0-10115 GCA_018250455.1 Polygonus leo
ATATTAATAATAATAATAAATGATTATAATTATAATTATTTTTGCTGTAAGGCACATATTCGCCAACCAATTGCATTACAACACACAGATATGTAAATTGAATCTAAATGTTGCTGATGTTTTAATGCAACCTATGTTCTATATTTTCTATGTAGCTGTGCCCTGTTCCAAATTAAAATATTGCCTGTATCTTGTTGTTTCAAATGTGTAAATTAAATTTTACAATGCACCATATGCATTAAATAAAATAAAAAAATAGGAACTAGTTAAGTTAATTAAGCAGTAGAACTATAGGAAGTGGCTAGAAGACTGACAGGTTATGGTATGGTTATAGTTAGGTAACCTCTGATTCTTCAAAATTATGGCAAATTAGAATTTAATTATGACTTGCTTTTCGGTGAAGGAAGAAATCTTAAGATTTTGTGAAGTCTAGTAATTCGCATTTGGCCAGGACCCACTGCTGGTACAGTAATGATTAGGGATAACGATAATAAACACAAATAAAATTTTGGGTAATAAATTTTTTTACAGATCACCTTACAGCCCTACACGCCATATCCACTGAACGATGGCGACACTGTACAGTTTGGTCAAGTGTTTGGCGTATTCAGGCTGCTAGAGGAGGAGGAGGACGATCTGCCCATGACACAAGCGATAGGCATTCCAGAAACCCCGGTCAATACCCGTTATGTGTCTAAACTCAACAATGTACCTATAACAACTGTACCGGAATCCCCTGATGTGAGCCTTAAGGTAAATTAATAATTCAATGTATGAATATAAAAATGAATTAATTTTAATGTATTTGACAATGTATGTATAATGTATGCAATGTATGTTCCTTATACAACTGAAAAGTGCTAAAAAAAATCTATATAAAACAAATTAAATGTGTGTTCCCAAGCCATTGATTTAACTGTGGTTTGTCCCTCATACGTCCATTAAGGTCCTGGCTTAAAAAAGGATTTCTATAAAACATAACAGATGTGTGTTTTTTCCCTTAAGGAAGAAATTTATGCTTCCAAAAGGCTTAATATAAACCGTGTTACTTGACAAAATATTGCAATATATTAGTATCTGCCAGGTGGTGTGTGATTCGGTATGGAGAGGCGTGGTTGGCGGCCATACTTAAACGCGAAGCGAACGTCTTAGACCTCAGGGGTAGCAACGCATCTGTGATGAAACTTAGGTATGACTCAATCGCACTTAAGGTTGGTTACTGATGTTCATGGGCGGCAGTGGCCACTTATCATCAGGTGGACTGCATGCTCGTTTGCTACCTTTACACAATAAAAAAAAATATATGCAGTGTGCGAGAAGTAAACTATAAATATAATATAATATTTACATAGAGGATTGTTTTAGTCTGAATTGGATTTTCTTGTTGAAGTTAAAAGAATAATTTTATGTTTTAGGGTATATATTGAAAAAATTTAAATTGAAATAACTTTCAACATTAATAATTCTGTTATTCTTTGCAGGACGATTCTGTAATCGGTCAGTCACAACCGAACAAAAGCTCAGAATTTAAAAATCAAAATAATAATTTTATAAAATCATCAGGAAAAATTATTGCGATCCAACCTATTGGTTCAAGTAAAATTGATAATGTGTTTTGGAATTCCTCTAAAAAATCAGATTCCTTTAGCTCACATTTCGAAAGCAATTCAAGCCATACACACAAAGAAAATTCTATATCTCCTAAGAAAGTTTCTACTGAACAAAATGATATTTTCGAAATGGAAACACAAGAAACCAATTTTGTTACTAATAATAAATCATGTAATTTGATATATGATGCTAAAACTCAAGATGTATCAAGATTGCCTGAAGTGAATAAAGTGCAAGATCAGAGGAATTTGCAAATAAATTTGTATTCAGCAAATAAGAATGATATAAATATATTCGATGCAGACACACAAAATATATTAGATGCAGAGACACAAAATGTATTACATGAGAAAGAAGAAAAGGTATCAGACTCAATAGGGACAGTTACAGATACAAATAAAAAGTTAAAAAACTCTTCCTTACCTACTGAAAAGGAGCCTGAAATTCTCTCTGATGATGATTTGACAGATTTTGAAGACAATATGATAGAATTAAAGGTGAATAGCACAGAAAAGAATATACCCAATAAAATCGAAAGTGATGATGACGTCACTGACTGTGAAGACGACGTAATAGAAATTAGTCAAAATATATTTAAAATTAGTGAGTCCATTAAAAATGCAGACAAAGAAAACTTCGAGGATTTACCAACTCAGGTTATAGGAGTAGTCGAAGATAAAGCAGCAAGTAAATCTGATAACCCTGACGTTCCATTTGAAGATATGCTTACGCAAGTCATACAAGAATGTCCTGATAATGATAATGTGGAACAGACACGAGAAAAAGTTAGTAGTCCTACTATATTTGAAGATCTTCTGACTCAAGTAATTCCTTGTGTTAATGACGAACAGACACTAGAAAAAGTTAATAGTCCTACTATATTTGAAGATCTCCCGACTCAAGTAATTCCTCAGGAAGAAAGTTCTAATAGTACTGTGGTAAGAGCTGTTAGTAGCCCTTTTAAAATACCTTGTTCCCCATTGAGATTGAAAAAGAAAGAAACACTATCTACAAGTAAGTCTGATCCTACTCCAACCCCAACAAAGCAAACGCCTGTTGCAAACGAAGGTGAACTTGACGCGAATTATTACGTAGCGACACAAGATATATATCAAGATTTGTGTTCACAATCAATAATTAACCATCCTGATTCAAATAAAGAAATGAATATAACCTCAACAGATTTTGGCCGACATGATTCAACTGAAAGTGAAGGCAATGAAAAAAATCAAGTTATTGTTTCAAATCTATCAAAGCAACAAATACAGGATGTAATAGGAGTAGTTCCGTTGACTAATACAATGTCGAGTGATAGTTCCGATCTAGAAATCACACCTAAAAAATTTAACCCGCTAAAATTTTTGAATATTGATTTACCGAATAGTCAAGACATAAAGTCTTGCAAATTTGTATCCTCAAAAGAAAATGAAACAGATTCTTCTGATGGTTTTGAAGAATCTGAAGAACAAGAGGATGTGCAAGAGAGCACTTCAGTTGTTTTCCAGGGACGAAAACGGCGACATGTAAAACAAGACTTAACGAAAAAGTTTGATATAAAAACTTTACCAACTAGAGCTATAACCAGAATTCGTAAACCTACGTCCAAAATTTTAGAAAGTGACGTCACGAGCAAAAGTATGTCAGAAAAAATTCTTCAGTCTAAACTTGGTCTCGATAATAAGTATGAGATTGACAATGAAGTTATACAATTTAATTTAACGAGACTTCGAAATAAAGCAGAAAAGGCGAAAAGCAAAAACAGTGACAATAATGCCGCACAGGACCTGCAAGAAAAAACGAAACCAAGTAATGTTCAAGACACAAAAACGCAAGAAAGCAATGTAAGCCAAACTAAGGAAAGGGAATTAAAACAAAAAACTATCATGTCTATGTTTAAGGAAAAGGAAATAAAAAAAGTTAAGACAGAAGATGTACCTGAATCAAACAGTTCTTCTAACAGAGACCGAAAAAGTTCTAGGAAGAAAAATAAGCCCGAAAATAAAGTGGAAACTGTACCTAAGATTGAAGATGTCAAATCCAGATCTCGGGGCAGGAAACAGACAAGTAGTCGTAAAAACGGTAGTCAGGAAAAAAATGTTGAAATAATCGATATTCCAGATGACTCTGAACCAGTGCTTAGACGAAGCAAAAGAAAAGCAAAAGAAAATAATGAAAATGAAGAAAATAAAGCACAAAGCTCTAAGAAGAAGGACAGTAACAGATCAGATAAGAGTTCTAGAAATGCTAAATTTAATAACGTACACAGCACTGTCAATGTATCATCCGAAAAAACCGTGGAAGATGATAAAACAAAAAGTTCTAAAATGAATAAAGACAGTCACAAATCAGATAAGAGTTCTAGACGTGCTAAATCGAATAGTGTACATTCTGTATCTTACGATAAAACTGTGCAAGATGATAAAACACAAAGTTCTAAGATAAAAAAGGATAATCACAAATCAGAGAAGAGTTCTAGAAATTCTCAATCAAATAATGAACACGACATTGTGAACGTATCATCCGAAAAAACTGTGGAAGTATCCACAAATTCAGGGAGGCATATCAGTGGTACATACACTCCCACAAACGATGTAGAGGCTATCAAAAAACCACGGCGCCATAGAGAAAACAAAAGAAGTAAGAAATCTGAGAAAAACACTACATCTGAAATTAGCAATAAATCAAAAGAACGTGAAGAAAGTGTATCTTGTAATAAATTATCGGAAAGTGCAACAGCTCCACCTAGCGACTTAAAAAGGGCGGCGAGTTCGGATATTGCGCCTCGGCAAACAAAAAGAACAAAATCCTCAAATGATTCATCAATAAGGACGTCATCAAATAGAGGAATCAAAACCCATTACGTTCTTTTTACGGCATTAGACTGCCCTCCAATAATTGAAAAATTGGAAGGTTTAGGTAAGACTTATTTTACTTAATATATTAGAACTTGGAATTATAATTGCGAAACTTGAATGTGTGGAATCAGTCAACTCCAGGTATGCCACCAGGTAGTAAACTCACGTAGCACAACCGGGAGGGTGAAGCAATCGTTGCGTTTCAGTTTTGAGGACGCACTTGTCGGTTATACTTACACACGTAGCGAGCGTCTTAGTCTTCAGAGGTAGCAACCCATCAGTGGTCAACCTTAAGTACGATTGTATTTGGGGCTGATTACTATTGTCCGTGAGCGGCAGTGACCGTTAAGATCAGGCAGACTCACAGTCGCGCCCAGGTTATATAATGGTGAGAGCTACAAGGAACTGTTTGGACACGTTGCCTATATAATTTTTCCTTTATCGCACCGAAGGATGAATTTCCACCCGGTGCGCGTATTTTTTTTTACCTTGTACATCGAAAAAATTGGAACAAACTTCCTCTTGAAGTGTTCACGGACCACTATGGAATGGGGTTTTCAAAAAAGGTGCGAAGAGTGTTCAAGGCAATGCATTGGCAGCCTCTCTGGTTGCAAATGTCCATAGGCTGCGGTGACCACTTTCCTTCAAGTGGCCCGTCTGCCTTATCGTTAGGTTTAGCATAAAAAAGTCGGAGTGCATGCACATTTGTAGTAGGGCCTACAATCCGTTTTATTCTAAGAGGGACATACTCTTTTATGGATCCACAGTAATAGTTTGATGATATTATAAATAGGTGCTGTAAAAGTGACAGATGTGAGGTCTTGCACGGTGGTGGTAACTCAGCAACTGAAGAGGACTTTCAAAGTGCTGTGCGCCATCGGCTTGGGGAAGCCCATCGTGGGACTGGACTGGGTGCAGGCTTGCTCGGATTCCAACATGATTGTTGGTGAGTACAAAACCCTCATAATCCTCAGTGAAGTAATTTTTGTTTTTCTATTTGGAGAGGCGTGGAGGTCGGCGGTACCGACTTTAAAATGCACTAAAAAGTAAAAAATAATTCTAAATTTTGATGTCGGTGCTAAGTGTGCCAGGAGATATATGAAGTTATTTTTTGTATAAAATTTTTTATATGTCAATTTTTAGTAGTAGATAGTAGATTTTATTCCCAATTTGCTACTTTTAAATTGACAGTTAATTGATATATATTATCAGAAATTCAGACCTGAGGAGTTGTGACTCGAGTCTTGTCATGTAGTTTCTGCTTAGTATCCGCAACACTACTTACAAAGTGGCAAATACCACAGAGTTACTGTTTAGACAGGCAGTATCGTTGCATCATCAGAACTTGGCTTTCCATGCTAATTATACAGTCCCGAACTTATTTGATCATAGCAAAAATAATTATCAAAATTGGTTTATAAACGACAGTTACGCGGGAATATTGCACATAACTCATTGCAGGTTAAGGGATTCCGTGGTATATCTTCGTAGTCCAAGGTCTAATATTTCTTTAAAAAAAAACAGGACTATCTCCATAACAAGATCTACCTAACAAAAAAAGAATCATCATATCAAATCCGTCCATAATTGGCGGAGTAATCATGTAATATGGCGATAAAATGAAAATTAAAGATAATTCGTAAATTACTCTTCAGATCTGGACTTAAAAAAATGGGACCCCACGGGAAGCAAAAGCTTACAAATAAAAAAGAATCGTCCAAATCGGTTCACCCAAAAAAAAGTTCTGAGGTAACAAACATAAAAAAAACATACAGTCGAATTGAGTACCGTCTCCTTTTTTGAAGTCAGTAGATAAAATATATCTATGCGAAATATCATTAAAATCAATACGGTAGTTTCGGAAATTAGCCCGGAAAAACATCATGAGATGAGATTTTTATAATCATATATCTAAGATATATGTTTTTATTAGATAGATCTATCTACCTGTATTGTTTTATAAATTTCTTTAAACTGTTTTTAGATCCATGGCGGTACCTGATAAATGACGAAAGCATGGAAAGGCGACTCAAATTCAATCTGCGGCAGTCTCTTACGTGCAAACGGAACTTTCTCAAAGGATATACAGTTTCTTGTACGCCACACGCCAATCCCAATGGAAAGGAGTTAAAAGGTATGTGCTTACATATTAAATTCAAGATGTAAATGAAATGTGCACTAGGTGAAAGTCGTAACACAAAATTCCTACGAAAATACTTCTTTGACTGCCTTTTTCGTACTAAGGTAGATTTGAATAAAAAAGCCGCCGAAAAAAATCTTATACAACTTTTTTAAAAGAAAAATATATATGCATACATCTGTTATACATCAAGCATTGCTGTATGGCTTTGTTATAATGAAATCATGGCATAACAAGGAAAATAAAGAAAACAAATGAAAACACATATGGACGAACATAGAACCTTCTCCTTTTTAAAGTGGATTAAAAACCATCGGCGGGCCACTAACTACCGACTAGGTTGCTACGTAAGAAAAGTGTGACATCACTCGAAATCTGTGGCTTAACTGCATTTAAGCGATTTTTCCTGTTTGCATTTGCATGTTGATCAAAATTCTGATATACAATATTATACTCCATCCTGGTTTTGTAGATTATCATTTTTAAATGACGAAAATGCAAATAGGTCTAAACTCTATTAAGCAGATAGCTTTAGTAACCTGACTTCAGTGCTTTAAAATTTGATACGGTTTACTTTCAGAAATGGTTGAGTGTTCTGGCGGTAAGTTCGGTGAGGGTGGTGGGACGTGGCTATGCGTGGGGAGTCAAGCCGATGAGTTACTGTTCCCGGCCTTACGACGTCGAGGCGCCAAGATTATAGACGCTGAAATAATCCTCGCGAGCATTATGAGACAAAATTTGATAATTTGAGACTCTATACTTTTTCATATCTGAAGTTGTTAGATAGAGGGACGTAGCCAGGGGATTAAATACGAGAGATAAATGTCATATAGATATTCTTTATCTATTCAAGACTTGTGACGTATACTTAGAAGTAAAATAAAAGTAAATGTAAATAATTGCTTGAAATCTTCAGACATTATTCATTATGCCCGGGCAATATGAAGTATAAGGAACATTTAATATATTAGTCATATTACCCAATATGATAAAGACTTTATTTATATTGCCCTGTCAATACGATAGTGATCATGAATGTGCGTATGTAAAAAATATTGTAGGAAAGAGATTACTTGAGTCATTAATGCAGGGTATTTTGGACTGTGCGCTGCAATTCTGAGCTTTAATGATTTTTATGAAAAACAGACCTTTGGATTTACCTGATCATTTATCTTATAGGAGACAGAGATAATGAATGCCTTTTATCATTATTGTTGTAAAATACAATTCATGTGTGACAGTTTCATTTAAATTGTATATGGCCTATCATTTAAGAAGTAGTGCTTCTAATTTACAAAATATTGCTTGTTTTTTATGGATAATCAATGTTATACATTGATATAAAGACCAACTGCTGGTCATAGGTCTTCTTCAATATTTTTGAGCATAATTTGTCTCAGTGAGTCGGTTTAATATTGTTTAATGGTTAATCCGTTGGTACCAATGTCGTTATTCCATATTTAGTAATACTGTAATGAAAATATGACATTTAATTATAATTATTAATGTTTTTTTTACCAATATGTACAAAATAATCTACTTAAAATGTATGTATTAATAATTATAATTGATCAAAGAGTTGATGCCATTGTAATTTTAATGTTTTGTATGTGAATTGTTATCTTAATGTGTTGTATTAGATTGTATTTGACATGTTATCTCTCTTTTCTTTAGTTTATTCTTTTCTATTTAAATCTGCATATATTTGATAATATACAATTTTAGACAGTTTATAGGGGATTTTTTGTTTGAATTTTAGCAACAAAATGCAAATTCATGTTTCCAATTAAACATTTAAACGTTTATAAAAATATATACATAATGTGTATGAAATCAAAACGAGATTACTTCAATTGCAAAATCAAAGGTTCGTTGGCATACTTTGGCAACTAGTACCTATAAAAGTAGCAAACGAGCATGCAGTCCTCCTAATGGTCACTGCCGCCCACGGACATTAGTAATCCCCAAGTATTGAATTGTACTTGAGGTTGATCATAGAAGCATTGCAATTCTTGGGGACTAAGATGTTCGGCTCACATGTAAATATAACCTAAAACAACTACTCCTCTCAAAACCGAAACACAGTAAATTGCTTTAGGATTATGAGAGTGGTCATTCCCCTGTCGAACTACATGAGTACCACCTGGTTCCATTTCAAATATAACATACCGCTTCTATAGTTTTCACATTAAAACAATTTCCTATTACTATATTTTTGTAACATTTTTAAATATCCTAATATAACATTTATTTATATATTAATTAACGTAATACAGAAAATTGTTCAGTCGTGTAGATTGTGCGAGTTAGATAATAGAAATATAATTTTAAAATTTTTGATTTTGTACAATTAGGCTTGATTATGTTCGTGTAGTTATGATATTATTTGAACACAGTGGCGGATTTGCACATTTGCCAGTAGGCTATTTTCAGTTTCCATTACCGTTTCTGCCGAAACTGAAACTCCATTAAAGCAAAGTAGTATTTTTTTAAAATATCTTGATTATGGCTAATATTTTTAACCTTATAGAAATGGCATGCAGTTTTGCAGATAGCAAAGTGGACCTTTATCATGCATGACAAAAAAAATGCCGCCCTAAGCAAATTTGCCGCCCTAAGCCTACTCAGCCTGCTGGTAAATCCGCCACTGTTTGAACATGAGTGTACTGAAGTACTTAATTTGTGTCAAATTTTATGTTAGGTTAACCAGAAGGCATCACATATTTAGATCATAAATATTATAATGTTATCAAAGAAATGAATCTTAAATATATTACAAAATATCCTCTATTTTGATATTATCGTGCTTCTAATTGCTTGGAGGTCTAGGTACCTAGAAAAATAATTGTTACTTTCACCTGTTTGTTTATAATTGTATTACGTTTTTAACTGGATTTTAAATTAAAGTCTATTTGATTATTTTTCTTAGTCAATACTTTAGTGTATATGCAGATCTGTCTGCCGCGTTAGTTAAAAGAAAGACATTATTTTATGAATATTTAGTCGCTTTGTATATGTGTGAAATATATAAACCAGGACCTTAGATGCGCGTCCGCAGACTCCTAGGAATAATTAATAAAAATAAAGATTTTCAACTTGGACAAAAATTACTAGTATATGTTCCTTGCCAATACAAAATCCCTCCGATAATATTCGAAAATAAGTACATACTTACATTATTCTAAATTGAAAAGGTCTTAGCTTCAACCTACAAAATATCTTTTAAAGGCCAGTGTTATTATGTTTATATTTGGTGGTCTATACCAGTTTTCTACTTCTATTATAAATATTTTTGTAAATTTTGTTTATTTGTAAATAAATCATTTCAACCATTCTCGTTATTATTAATTTGACACTAATCCTTATATAATCTATAGATCTAATGGTAACATCATTTTTGTAAATAAATTTGTCATTTGTCAAATTATTTAAAAACTAGCTGTGCCCGCGGCTCCGCCCGCTTCCCCTCCTTTTAGGGGTTGAATTTTTATGGCCTAAAACCTGGCCGG
>DWNR01005522.1:0-10115 GCA_018250455.1 Polygonus leo
GCTATCTTTATACGATTAAAATAAATATTTCCAACAATCAAGTTAACGTTAATACCACTGAGAATGTCCACATTAGTTGCAATTTTCATTTTTTTCTACTGCTATGGAACGCGCACGTAATGTCGCGATTGTCGTAGATCGACACCGCACATGACACCCTTCTTCACTTGCGTGATTTTATTGCGCCGTTCAATGGAACGACGAATACGATGTGAATAGATTCACCAATTTATTTTGCCAGACGGTAGAACTCATCTAGATTGACTGAGGAAGTTCCATCGCCATCCTCATAATCCTCCGTGAAGAAATTCTTGTGTTTCGGTTTAGAGAGGTGTGATTGCAGACTTTACACACGGAGTGAACATCTCTGCTCTCACGGGTAGCAACGTATCTGTGATCAATCTCTGGCATGATTCAATCGTACGGGGGAGAGGGTGATTACTATAAAGGTCCACGGGCGGCAGTGTCCACTTTCTATGAGGTGGAACGTTGCTCGTTTGCTATCTTTATACGATTAAAATAAATATTTCCAACAATCAAGTTAACGTTAATACCACTGAGAATGTCCACATTAGTCGCAATTTTCTTTTTTTTCTACTGGTAAGGAACGCGCACGCAATGTCGCGATTGGCGTAGATCGACACCGCACATTGACACCCAAGTGAAGAAACTTGGGCCGTTCTATTCGATGTGAATAGATTCACTGATTTATTTCGGCAGGTCGTAGAACTCATGTAGTTTGTATGAAGCGATTCCATCGCCACCCTCATAATCCTCCGTGAAGATATTCTTGTCTTCATTTGGTTTGGAGAGGTGTGATTGCCGACTTTACGTATATTTGATCAATCTCAAGTATGATTTAATCGTGGAAGTATGAAAGGTAAAATGCTAATTTGCTACCATTATACGATAAAAAAATATTTCCAACAAGTAAATTAATTTTAACGCCTTTGAGAATGTCCACATTAGTCGCAATTTTCGCTTTTTCTACTGCTATGGAACGCGCACGCAATGTCGCGATTGTCGTAGATCGACACCCTTCTTCACTTCCCGGCTTTTACTGCGGCCTTCTATTCGATATGTATGGATTTACTTGAATAGTTTAAATTACAAAATTAAAAAATGCGTAAAAAGTATTTAAGATAAAGTATCTTCAATGTTGTTCTTTAAGAAAGTCTTCTTTAAGAAAGAACAGTCCTTCTATCATTTTTTTCTCTTTATGTCAAGGGATCCAATTTTATGACGGAAAATCTGTAGACAAAAAAAAATATGTACCCGATTTTTAAGGATAGGTATTTGATGAATATATGGTTTATTTATTTAAATAATTTATCTAATTATACTATTTTAATAACTGCATACTTACTGTATGTAATCGTAAAAATTATACATGATTGTTTGGAGTAATTTTAAAGGATAGTTAAATAAACCGGTTTTTGCCAAAAATCATCAACGCTGTAACCGGATCCCGACATTAATTGCGAGAGATTTACGACACAAGCAATGTAAACAAGACGTAAAGAAGCCACTAAATAAAATTGCGAATAAACAAAAATGTCAACTTGCCTAACTTTACTACTTTCTCCACAGCTTTAATAAACAAACGAAGAAATAGGTAAAGTTTTTGTTACGATTTGTTTTGCTTGACCCCGAGTTTCGGTTAAATTTGGAGAAGTTACGAAAATTCGAGGCAAACAATTTAATAATAGGTCATTAATTAACGTTTCACCGTTACGTTTTAGCCATGAATTGTTGTGTGAACCGACTTTGTAATTTAATTTATGTTTAACTGTGGGCATTCAAAGGATTCTTAATAGGATAGGATAGGATTCTTAATAAAGGATCTTAATCAAATAAACACAGACGTCGTTAGGCGAGCAATAGTAACAACTATTCGCGTTATTTATATCCTCAAACCCAGAAATCCGCTCTATTCAAATTCGTGGATGCGAGCACAAAGAGTGGGGTGAAAAACCATCGAATGAAAAGGGCTAAAAGCTAGTTAACTGATGGCCTATCGCAATACGTTTTCACATTAGGTATTTTTTCGTAGCGAGCCATTTCGATTTGTTGCATTCAGGCAGAATCATGAACGGCGATGATTGCCTGTTTGCGTGCGAGCTCTGATAGTTTTATTCGCGTTGCCTACACCGGCTATCGCACAGACAAAATGAACGATCGACGTAATAAATAATGCGGTGCCGAACTAAAGCTCACATTATTTATTTATTTATTAATAATAGTGTTCGTGACTCGACCTCTGTTGCGCTGTAGCGGTTGCTTTACATCACGAGGCCGTTATCAAATACGCTATTAATTTCTATTTTCTCTTTTCCAGCCATGTTCTTTATTCCTTGTTATTTCTTGTAGTGTTTACAACTTTTAGAATATACTCGTCCTTTGGAGTTTTGGATTGTTACTAAGCTAATTGTGTCAGGATCTTTTGAAGATAATTGTGTACTTGGACTCTTAATTTAATCTGATGGGAGACCCATGGGAGAAGGGAGCAGCTGAAAAACAGCGCTACGCGAGAGAATATCAAGCGCTAGCAAAAGCTGAGCTGCCCCCTTTTGCCTCATTTAGATATAAGTTTTTGATTTGTATTTTCTTTGTGTGTTCATATTTCTTTTTTGAGGCAATAAATAGATTTTATTATTATTATTATGTGGTGTCCTCAAGGCACTTCCACTTTTAATATATGCGACTGTTCTATTCATCATCCATCAAGCGCATGCAATATTTCTTGCCATAAGAGACAGGCAGTTTACCGTATTTACCTGTGCGTCTTCGAAATTAGAAGGGGTATATGAGTACATCTGGAGGTCTTGCCGAGAAAACATGAATTGGTGTTGGTGTTCTTCCAAAAGTTGCGTACAAGGCTTGCCTTGCGTACAAGCCCGCGATTATTCTGTACTTGCCTTGTTTTTGAATAGTCCATATATCTATACTATTTAAGGTAAGTTAAAAAAACTATCATCCATGTTATACTATAAAAAATATGTCAAAATATTAGATACATTAACGATTATTGTATTTTACCTTTTTACATTTGTTTAGAAATAGAGTTGTCATAGTTGTTTAGTTGTCAAACTTAGTTGGCAAACACATTGCAGTTGCGACATATAGCGTAGCGTACTGGCTAAGATTTACTGAGTCGAGTGTGGCCATATGTGCTTATTTTGCTCTTAAAACTTTCAGTTTAGTTAAGTAAAGAGTTGTTATTTAAGTTTACGCAAATATTGATAAAATGTTTCTTGCTCCTGTGCTCTCTATATGCGCGGTATAAAACATAAGGGTTTATTCAGTCAATGAATTATTAATAATTTAAATAATATATTTTTATTAAAGCTTGCAATTGTAAGCCAAATAATTAATGGCTGAATCACTGCTATACTTTAATGAACTCCTTGAAAAATCTTTTACTATTTTAGAATAAACTGTATTTTATGATAGTTTTGTTACGCATTTATTCAAAAAAATGTTCTTTTTTTATCTTTCGTATGTTTCTACGTAAAATTCTTATATAGATATCTTTCATTTCCTCAATTTTTAGGTTCCTATGTCCCACTAAATATTCATATTAGGTATCTTTGAGTTCCAAGTTATTTATTTGCATAGACAATTATTTGTTTGTACACTTTGCTTATAAAGTAATAAAAAAAAAGAACGCTCAATATTTTTCCTAATCAATTTTTGTTGAAAATTAAGCTATTAACAGAAAAATGTCTGGCCCGCTAGATGAATTCTAGATATAGGCTAATAAAAATGAGAAAAAGCAACGTCGTTTTTTACAAAGCCATAAAATTATTGATTACACCGCATCAAGATATATGCAGAAAGAGCTGTGTCACAGTTGGCTGGATGTCCGATTTGGTTGCCAAATGTGTCACAGGAGAAATAGATAGCTTAGTGAGCTCCGTAAAATTCGCACGATCACTCTTACTTCCTATGTTGCGTAAATGTACCAACATGATTTTTTAGTCGTTTTTTTTTGGACAAAAATTTGTCGATAATAATCACTGAAAATACTCTCCAAAATATTTTATTTAAACTTTTTCCCTTGTTCGGAAATATTTGGATACTATTCTTTCATTTATAAATTTATCTTTTTTCAGTCTATTGCGAGCAAATCTTTTTTACAACATTGCAATATCAATTCAATCGTTGATTTTTTAGGGTTCCGTGCCGATAAGGGTAACAACGGGATCCTATTATTAAGACTCCGCTGTCCGTCTGTCTGTCACCAGGTTGCATCCCATAAACCGTGACAGCCATACAGTTGAAATTTGATGATGATGTATTTGTGTTGCTGCTATGTAACAACAAATACTAAAAACAGAATAAATTATATATTTTAGTGGGGCTTATTATTTATGCCGTTTATTATTGATAATGGTACGGAACACTTCGAGCGAGTCCGATTCACACTTAGCCGGTTTTTTAACTTTCAACGGCTCTTCTCTTCTGAATAAAATAAAAATGCACTATTCAAGCGAGCTTACTACTGAATGTTAAGTGAAGCGTATAAATTGCATGCTTTATGACATCATGATTACAGAGCAAAGTGAAAAACGCTCAAAACAAACTGCAAAACAACACTTAAACCGTATGTGACGTTGAAATTATTTACTTAACATATTAACACATACCAAATGTGACTAGCGTCAAAGAGAAATAAAAATGGATTTTATTTTTTTATATTCTAGTGCTTTTTGAGTGGGAGTGTTTATAATTTCGCTCGTTACTTTGCTCACAGCACTCGACGCGCGGCAATGGTGCTGGCGCTATCATAATGTTTTCCGCTCGACTCCGAACGCGTATGGTCGAGCGAGCTTAAAAGCTTGTGCTCTAAAGCGGCGGTAAAAGTGGCGAATGACGAGCGGGAAGCCGTAGGTAATTGAAACCGTACAGATCAGAAATAAAAATCATAAATCAGTAATTAAATGTTGTACTAGCGATGTAATAAATATTTAATTTCATATTTTATAACTTTTAGGTGGAACTGTAATAGAAATATATATATATTTTTATTTTGTATAAATGCATACAATATATAGCTAACGAGCTTGCAGTCTACCTGATGTTAAGTAATCACCGTCGTCCATTGATATTGGTAATCATTCCCAGTACATACGAGTACTAATTTGTACTTTGTTTTTGCTTGCCATGTAGTAATTCTCAGTAAAATTGAGTGTCATCTTTTATGAAGTTTCCTTTGCCGTTTCTCCTCCGAAACCCTAAAACGTGGATCGGTTATCTTCACCCTATTCTTAAATCATAGATCCGGTGTGTACACCGAGTAAACCTGTGCACATAAAAATTACAATACCAACATTAATTTTATTATTGACATGTTAATAATTGTGCTGTATATCCAATGTATTTAATTGTCCAATCAATAATTTTATTGCATATTTAATTAATTTTTGGATTTTTTTGGTAATTTTGTTAATTTAAATTTTTATGGTGTGGTATTAAAATACGTATGACCCTAAATTTCCACCCTTCTACCACCAACCTCTACTTTTATATAGCAGAACAACAATCACCGGGTCAGCTATTAATGTATATAAAACAAATCCGCTGCCGCTCTCGCTACAGCTGTAACAACGCTTTTAATTGACCAACGCTGACTATCCTACAACTCGGACTACGACATCTCCCGCTAAATTCACGCGGCACCTCATTATTTTGCTTCGACTTTACTTCCTTCGCTTCAAATAAATATTATTAAAACGCAAAAGTAATATTTTTAAAACGTTAGACGTTAACTTTCCGTTAGGAGCGGGATTCGTGTAATTAAGATTTGCATACGCGGCTACGTATACATAATATATACCGGTGAGTGTGGTTACGTGAAAAGTTACGAGTACTTCGTCAATTCAAAAATGTTTTTTGTCTTTTAAATTTTATACAGTAAGTACATTCCATCGTTTTATTTTATGAGCACGTTGCATAAAGTTGTAAAGAACATTAAAAATAGTTTGTTCAAATGAAGTAAGTATCAGTCCAAATTTGTTTTTCAACTGGTAAGACTTGATTCGTTGTATCGACTGTAACATGCAACCAATGCAACCAATTAGAAATAGGTATTTCCAGATGGCCCATGCAACCAATTACAAATAGATATCAAGTTTAATTAGTTAGTTCTACACTATTAAAAAGAGTAAAAATTAGATTTTTTTTAAAGGGTAACATAATATTGGGGCATTAAACTTATGTACTTTATCCAACCAGTAGTTACTTAGGCTTCCTTATTCCTTCAAGTTAAGTCGATAATCGGCCAGTAAGGGCTTAGCGCCTTCAAACGTAAGGGCAACTTAAAACATTATGCGATTAAGTGATTATCCTTTGAAGTCACCACGTAATTCGATATGAGTGATTGACCTGTTTAGATAGCAGCAAATTTTATTCGAAATACATTTTAGAACATTTTTGGAATCTTTTATATAGAAATAATGATTTCTTTTTGAATTATTTACTTAGTGGTTGATCTCGTACTTTTATACTGACCATTCACTACCGATACCGAGTGTACATGCCAGTCCTAATGAAATACCAATAGAACATTTTGATGTTAAACATCATTTCACATTTAATGGCAAATAAGAATAGTACTAAGGTGCAGTTACTATCACGTGGACTTGCTTGTTTTCAGTAGCGATCGGAGCATGGAGTTCAAATACCAGCGGCTTATTTATCAAAAATGTGATTATGAGAAAAAATATACCCCTATTTATTGTTTAGGAAAATAATAATTTGAGGGAACCGATAGACACGATAAATTGCTTAAAAGAAGTTCAAAGGCGTTTTTAATCTACATGTTTTATGTACCGAATCCTTCTTATTGTATGACGAGATCTGTACCCTACGGAGGTACAATAATGGATTGCGATGATTCTGTTATAATCCACTACTTATATATTTTACACCCACTATTGAGGACGTGTGTTCCCGTAAACAGGATTTAACGTAGACTACATCGATGAAGAAGTGTAGGTTTTTACTCTTCACCCTTGACTGCCATTGTACGCAAAGCAAGTAAATAAATCGTTTTGTTTACAAAACTGGAAACGATCAATAAATCGTCCAGCAGTTCGACTTTATAAATCGACTATTTGCAGGTGTCCCTACGTACAAGCGGGTCGAAAAACTGAACATGTCTCGAGGCGTCCATTTGGAACAAAAAGCGAGGCGTGGCTTCCGTTCTCCGACAAAAGGAAATTCAATAAGAACGAATTTCCCCTGATTTACGACCACTATTTCCTCGTTAAGAGTTCGCGAGCCCTCGAGGTGTGTTAGTGCACGGTTTTATTGTAAACACGACTTTGTTGTACGTGTGTAAAATGTTGTGTGAAATAAAATAAAAGAGCAACAACGCAAGGAACAACATTTTTTAACGTCTCAAGGTAGCAAACGAGCATGCAGTCCACTTGATGGAAAGTTGTCACTGCCGCCCAGGGGCATTAGTGATTGACCACAGTTGCGTTGCTACCTTTCACGACGTAGTTGTTCGCCTCTCGTTTATGTATAGGCGGCTACCACGCCTCTCCAAACCGAAACACAAGAAATTGCTTCGCGGAGGATTATGAGAATGGGGTGAGTAATGGATGGAATAATGATGGTGTAACACCATCTCCACGGTCGAACTATATGAGTTCTATCACCTGGCGAATGGATCTAAATATATATAGTTTTTATTAAATGGTCTGCATATATGTGCAATAAGTGATTAATATTGTTTGAGTATGATAGATACCCACAATACGTAAATATTGAAGTAACAAAATGATAAAATCGATGTAAAAAGGTTAACCGAAATAACATTGGAGTTAACAAGTAAACATAAAGTCACAGTTATAAATATTGACTATGAGTATGTGAGATATATTATTATAAACAGAAATACACACATAACCCTTAATATACACTCAATATACACAGCAGACAAAGACATCGCGTAACGAAAAAATTGGTCAATTTGAGAATCTTTCTCTTTTTAGGTCGGTATTTCACTTGGTTCACAGTATTGTTATTTCAATCGACGGACCAACAACATGCTTTATGCAAAAAAAATACCCTAATGGAAAAGCGTACGAACATGGTTGTATCAAGATGCCCCGAGACAAATTAGGGGGCTTTCACAAACATTGTAAAAAGTATACGCAGGCGGAAAGTTCACTGAGACCAAATAATGTTGGATAAGAACGTATGTGACGTAATTTATGTGCAAAATTTTCTGGTAAAAAGTTTCGCCGGCTCGCGTTTTCCGTGACGCCGGATTTTTCGAGTGGAACCATCGCGTTGTCACGGGTGTCATTACGGCTGGGTTTTAAAACGATCGACTTTATTTTTTATTTTGTTTACCTAATCTTGTTCTTTAGTCGCACCCGCGGGAAATCTTAACGGTTTCCAAAAAATCTTTTTAAATGCGACATTGTTCTTCAGTTATTCTTAAAAAAATAGACCAACTACAAAACCTTTAATGATGGTTCATGGATATTCTGAAGGGATTTACGGGTTTGTACCCCATAATGAATATGCCTTGCTATGCTAGTATATTTGTAGAAAAAATGAAAGTATTCGTATAAATGACATCAATAATATAAAGAGATTAAAATATTCATGGGCTATTTCCGAATTTAGATTTTCCAGAACGTTCTTACGTTCATAGGACGTATACACAAATCGAGCTGAATATCTCCTTAGTCCATAGTCCTTAGAGGTATTTAAATATTTTAGACCGATTTCAGAATTATAAACTTCCTCCACTTTAATGAAAACAGCATAATACGAGTAAAAAAACACACGTGAAATCAGGGCACGCAAAATTAAACATTAAAAAACATTGCAACGCCACGTTTCACGCTTCAGCAGGTTGAAGCAAAGTTTCTAGAATCAGTCCTGTAAATAATACATGTACTGTAGATGTAGTGTCGCACAGAATGTGGTGTACGTGAATATTTTGGCAAGTATTCCGAAAGTGTAGCTCCACAGCTAGTTCGCGGAGGATGGATCGGCCACATTCGTCAGCGTGTGACGCTCGCAGAGAATAACCAACTACTTGGCACACTCGCGATGTTTGAACACCGGTTAGATTTACATACTAGTACAGAATATGTTTTGGGTGCTGAAGGTTCATATTTGTTACGTACTTTGTTACTTTCTGTTTATGTAAAGTAATACACTGTAAGTTTGATAGGTTTATTATTATCTCGTATAGTTCGACCCGGAAGGTACCACTGTCACTCTCATAATTCTCCATGAACCAATTCTTGTATAGGCTTCACAGGGCCCTATTTGCTGTTTATATTTACACACATAGTCAATGTATTAGCCCTGAGAGTAGCAACGCATTTGTGATTGAAATTAGAGTTGATTAAAAATGTCCACAGACGGTAGTGAGCACTCTCTATCAAATAAACAAAATGTAACTTAAGATATTTAAGAATTCTATTATTTACCTCTTTATGTATTGTTTTATCGGTCAAAGATAGCAAACGAGCATGCAGTCCATCTGATGATAAGTAGTCACTACATTTCTTACCAACCCAAGATCAATGAGGTTAGCAACAGATGCATTGCTATCCCTGAGAACTAAGATATTTCCTCATTTGTGGGTATAGCCGGCAACCGTGCCTCTCCAAGCCGTAACGCAAAAGTTGCTTCACGTAGGGTTTGAGGATGGCATTCTACCATCATAGTTTAATAGTATCCAATTATTGTATTGCTATCAAATTTATATAAACTTACGAGACTTTCACTCATTACGAGAAGTAACTTTGTCAAGATTTGTTTACAAGGTTTTTTTTTATTTATTTATTGTGTATAGGTAGCAAACGAACATGCAGTCCACCTGATGGTAAGTGACCACTGCCGCCCATGGACATCAGTAATCATCCTCAAGTACAATTGAGTTATACCTAAGTTTGATCACAGATGCCTTGCTACCCCTGAGGATTAAGATGTTCGCCTCGCGTTTAAGTATAGCCGGCAACCACGCTTATCCATACCAAAGCACAATTATAAATTATACACATAAATTGCTTCACGGAGGATTATGAGGGTGGCGGTGGTACCTCCCCGGTCGAACTATATGAGTTCTACCACCTGGC
>DWNR01005523.1:0-10114 GCA_018250455.1 Polygonus leo
AACTTTATAAAATGACTGATGTAATGAAAACTGGCCAAGTCAAATCTATCCTACTTTAAGATCTCACATTTTAAATAACAGCAATTATTATAGGTATCCAATAAAACAAAGAAATAGAGTTTCATACTTGTTCATAATATTATTTTGTTCCTATAAATAAATATTTGGATTTTGTACAGAACTTGGCACTCATTAGATCTCCATTCTTTTTGCGGCGAAGCCCACAGCCAAAAATAGTTTTTGTATTGAACTTGGCTCTCCTTTTTTACATTTATGTTTTTGGTGGGATCAGTTTATTCGTTTAGCTATTAGCCCAACGCTACCAATAACATCAGTAAGTATATCATCATCATCATCAGCCTATATTCGTCCACAGTCCACATAGTATACAACTTCCATGGTACACCACAACACTCGATCCTCCGCTTCCCTTTTCCAACCACTTACGGGAATATTGCATATGTCGTCACATGAGTAAATACATACTAGCCTTATGATAAATGGACGCAAATTAACTTGCAAGCATGCGTCTGTATGAAATTGCAGCATTTTAAATGTCTTTTTTCTTCAAATTTTTAGTTGTCTGCATTACAAATTCAAACCGTGATAACGTTTGGAGGACGTGTAACATTTCGTTAAATAAAACAAGAATCTTCGTGATTAATGGTTACAAAGTTTTCGACAAAATTAAGCTACATATCTTACCACATAATCGAATTCTCACCGGGGAGGTATGACCACCCCTTACAATCCTTTACATTACAGTATGTGGTGATTACAAATGTATGTGGGCGGCAATAACCACTTACCATCATATATGCGGCATATGCGGACTATATTATTTATTACTTTCGAATTCTCATCTGCACTCAGTTGGACAGCTTACAAGTGACGGCATAGTGCTGAATCTTATTATTTTATGCTCTTATATCGTTCTAGATAGATCACCTGGTGGTTCAAATGACCCATAACTTTTTCAACATGGGCCTGTAGTCTATATGCTCGTTTTCGTTTCATATTAAAAAAAAACATTGCATTCAGCCGCCAAATGGTAAATCTCAAATTAATTTTAAACAAATCATGTTCCGAGCAATGATTCTAAATTCCAAACAGCTCCCTTCGGATCTCTCTCATTTACTCTTGACGGCTTTGCATGTTCATTCTCGACACGTAACTCCGAAATAAAACACGCGGCTCCAAGGATCCAGGTGTTAGACACTCGACACGTGCCTCGACCGTCAATGTGTAGCTATGGAACAAAACTGCTACGAAACAGTGACTAATCATTACACCACTAAGAAAAAGTTAAAAAAGCACACTATTCTTTGTAGTAACCAACGATTACTTAAAATAAGACAAAGTTGGTAAATAAGGCTAAAACTATGACCAATTATCTAGAAATAACTTCGCAAATTTTGGCAAATACCATCGCTAATACCATCACTAATAATCTAGAAAATACTGAGAATATTAATATACTTGACATTATCTTAAAGTAAGACTACCGTATTCTCTTAGAAACACTTTTTACATAATTTTTTAACACGTACCCACAAAAAAAACACGCGTCTCCGAGATCCAGGTGTCAGACACTCGACACGTGCCTCGACCGGCAATATGTAGCTGTGGAACAAATTGCTGCGAAACAATGACTTCTTCTGAATCCTTAAATATTAAACTGCTAAGAACAATTCTTAAAATAGTCACACTGTAAAAATAATAATTATTATATTAATCAAAGACAATGGTTTTTACACCGATAAGATACCTGTTGCATATATTCTACTTAAGACCGATATTAAAAATTTTAAGTAAATCCATAAAATTCATACACTCGATATTATCTTAAGAACAAATCATAAAATCAAATTATTATATATAATAGTATTTTTAATAGTAACCAAACGGCAAATCATTTATTTGTGCCTATAAGATACATTTACTTAAGTTCTGGGCAAATTATAAATAAATCCTAATCTTAAAGTAATAGTAGTAAGTAATAAACACACGTTCTTTCTGAGTTACACACTCTCTACTATTCTCTCCTCTCAGTGAAGGCTACGTACATTCTATTCATTCTCAACACGTAACTCCGAAATAAAACACGCAGCTCCAGGGGATCCAGGTGTTAGACACTCGACACGTGCCTCGACCACAAATGTTCACGTAGCAAAAGCAACACAATGTTGACTAAACGCTAAGACCTACTAATCCTACGTACATTTTCCTGTATCATTTGATACGATTACTATGCATTAAGATGATGTATAGCAAAATTATCAACAGCCTAACGATACCGAAATGGTAGTTACAATGTAATTAATATATTTATAGCATGAAACTTTAATTTGCGAAAATTGATGTTTATAAAGTTTATAAAGAATAAAAAAGTTGATAAGCAATTTATAGCACGAAGCCTTGGTTTACAGAAATTGACATTTACAAAGTCAGATTAAAATTGCTATTAAACGTCATTTCAACGCAAAACAAATAGTAAGCGATAAAAAAATACGGTTAAATTCGAAATAAAACAAAGTAACTTGACGCGTCACGTTCTTTCCTCGAGTGTCTCCTCATTTACACTTAGCGAGCGGATTTGCATGTACATTCTCGACACGTAGCCGGGAAATAAAACTCGTTCCAGGATCCAGGTGTTAGACTCTCGACGCGTGCTCCGACGACCAACGAGCTGTAAAATAAAACGACGACTAATCGTTTACATTTCGGATTGTAAAATCTGTTAAATTGATAAAAGAAACCATTCTTTTGTATACAATTTGATGTTTTTTGTACCTCGTTGGAGATAATTTCTTCCTAAAATATTTTGACGAGAGGAGAAAGAATTTTAGAAAAGCTTTTTGAAATTCGTTAACTTTTTGATGTTATTGTAGAAATAGTTTTAGTAAACTGTATAAAAGGCCTTTTATCCCATACAGATGGAAAATAAAATTTATGAAAAACTCATCAAATAATAACACAGTCTGCACAATCAACGGTACTGTATAGTATAAGGCAAAAATAAATGTAATTATAAAATAAAAATTCAACAGTTTCAAGTCTTGCTTTATGGAAAATCATATTTATATAATATACGTTAAAAATTGACCGTAAATTCGAAATGAAACTAAGTAACATTAACGCATCACGTCCCTTCCTCGAGTGTCTCCTCGTTTACACTTAGCGAGCGGATTTGCATGTACATTCCCAACACGTAGCCGGGAAATAAAACTCGCTCCGGGATCCAGGTGTTAGACACTCGACGCGTGCTCCGACGACCAACGAGCTGTAAAATAAAACGACGACTAATCGTTTACACTAAGGGTGCTAAAACCTGCTAAATTAATAAAAGAAACTGTTACTTTGAATACGATTTTACGTTTATTTGTATGTCGTTAACCTAAGTTTAGAATCCTTAGACGAGGGGTGAAAGAATTTTAGAAATGCTGTTTAGAGTTTCTGTATTTATAGATGTAATTCAAGAATTCATCATCATCATCATCATCATAACAACCCATTAATGTCCCACTGCTGGGCACGGGTCTCCCCTCACAATGAGAGGGATTTAGGCCCTAGTCCACTGCGCTGGCCAAGTGCGAATTGGTAGCCTTCACACACCCTTGAGATTTTTTTTACAATCTCTCAATTGAAGAATTACGTTTTGGTAAACTACACAAAATAAATTTTTACCCATAATAAGCAAAAGATAATATGATTATAAAAAATGACAAAGTTAAACACAGGATAATAAATGAACGGTATTATGGGATAAAAACAAATGTACGCTTTATGGAAATTCATATTTATAAAGTAAGATTAATATTACCATTAAAAATCATTACAACGTCAAGACAAATCGTAGCAGTTAAAAATTTACCCCTGAAATCGAAATCGAAAACAAAGTAACTTAGACGCATCACGTCTCTTTTTTAAATATAGGACACTTGAATACAATAACAATATACAAACAAAAAATAAAATAAGCAATATTATTGTCCACAGTGAGACGAGTAGCACCACAGTTTTCGATACCACCGGAACCGAGGACAGAGGTAATGTTGGGCGGCAACCTGACCCTCAAGTGCGTCGCTTTCGGATCCCCCATGCCAACTGTCAAATGGAGAAAAGGTAAGAGAAATTTAATTTAATTTCTATTAATCTTTTTGTGTTATCTCTGTATTTTGTTAAACTATTTACTGTACTTCTTAAGATAATGGTTTTTAATGTATGTGCTAAATGTAAGTCATTCCAATGAACTCCTTACTTTCTTTTCCTTTCTGTTTATCCATCTACAAATACTGCAGTGTCGCTTATGAATTGCTCTGCCTATATTGTGTTCATTGGATACTTTCTACAGACAATTGAAAGAATATAAACTGACTCTGTAAGGTCTATTTTATTTTATTGTTATTTTATTTCTCAACACTTTGTCCTTTTATACGCCCCTACTCCATTGTTCTTAAGGTTATTTTATTTTTAAATCTTTAATCTAAATCTTTAGTCGTCTGGAATAGATCGCTTTCTCATAGCTGTACAAGAATAAGTACTGTTTTTTTTCTTTCTTTAAAATGATCATTATTTTTTATTAATATAAAATCCTATTTTACCTAAAGTATTTTTAATTTATCTCTATACGGTAATTATCTTTAAATATGTACAAAACTAAATTTAATCTATAACAATAAACAGAATCTAACGTATACTTTCCCGGCAGGTTTAACAAAATGGTTGACACCAGAAGACAACCCGCCCCTAGGTGTGAACAGTTTGAAACTGGAGGACATTAGAGAATCAGCCAACTATACCTGCGAGGCAGCTAGTGTGCTAGGCGTGATCGAGACTACCGCCGAGGTTAAAGTACAATGTAAGTCAAGTTTAACGTTTTTCAAATGAAAACTTCTATAGCCGATTTAAGCGATTGTTGGTAGGGAAAAATCTTATAGGTTCGCGTCAGCAACATGATTATATACAACTGAAGTTCAATATACTGTAATCTATATATATAAAAAAGGCAAAACTGATTAACTGACTGACATATCAACTACGTACTGACGTACTTATAAACGTGAAATTTAGTACAGGGGTTCCTTTCATGATCTAAGTGAGCACTAAGAAAGGATTTTTTGAAATTCTACCCACGAGGGATTTACGACTTCTACGCGGACGAAGTCGCAAGCAAAAGCTAGTGTTAATATAAAAAACTAAGTTTAATTTAAATTACAATTGAAACGTAAGAACATGTTCTTGATATTTTTTTTAAATAAGGTGTGAAAATATGCACCTGTCCAGAATGGTGGACAATTTTCTTACGGAAAAGAATACCGAAAATATTGTATTCTATTTTCATTCTTACAATATAAAAAATAGGAGATCTCACTTATAAGGCTTCAATAAATTTACATAACAATACGACGCTATATCTAACTAAAGCCTTAGAAAATTGTCAATATCCCCTTTAATAATAGTCAATGAATATTAATAAAGGCCTCTGAAAATTAACTATCTCTTGATATATTGCGCCCCAACGATAATAAATAGAGGTACTGTGTTCAGAATTTAATAATAATTATCTTGAGTTAATTTATTATTGTGTTTTAACACTCGCATTTTTTATCTTAATATATTAAAATTACGCGTCACAATATTCGTCCACGCTAATTTTCTAAATGAATTTTTAATAGACTTCAATTCTTTTTTTACGAATATATAACTTGTTTCAAGTTAAAAGATGAGGTATATGTGGACATAATAGATGGCGTTGTTATCGAGATTATTTTTTAAAGACAGGGCGACGATCCAATTTCACTTAATGCTTCAGCAAAGGATTATATGGTCCAGTTTGATGAGTGGTCACTTCATGATCAGCTTTAATTACCCCCAAAAGACAAAAATCCTTCTTTTGAAGTATATTTTAATGAAGTATCCTAATTAAAGATTGTAGTATTTTTTGCACTGGGATTTACTGTCTTAAATTAAACAATAACTTACTCTTACTGTCTATTAACGGGCATTTGGTACATAAATATAATGCTAACGGCATTTACTAGTAGGTACAAATCGTTGCGAATTTAGGAATATTTTTGATAAAAATTGTTAAACAAAATTTTACTGTTATTCTTACCATTTTACTGTTATTTTTACTATAAAAGACGGGAATTGAAAACGCAAGCCATGTTTAGTTATTACATTGCTTATATTTCTAACAATCGCTTTCTCATCAGACCATCCTTAAGTTGAAAAGGATTGGGAAAATCAATTTGACAAATTGAGGCAAATCGCGGAGACGTCCATTATAAATTAGCGTTATAATTCATAATTGAATTAGTGTTATAATTTATAATTGAATTATTGTAATAAATTATAATTGAAAGGGTTGCAAAGTTGCGGCTCTGGAGACAAACGAATGTCAGCTTGATTAATGATTAATTGTTGTTCGGAGAACTGTTTTCTCAGTTTAACTCCACGGGATTAACGGCCTAAGTTCGGCTTGTTTAGTTATTTTTCTTCTTAAAGTTTTGTTGTAATCTATCGGTCGTTGTAATTGTACCAGAGATAAAATAATAGGTACTCCCGCTAAACTGAAATAGAACAGATGTAGAAAATGTACACTTTCATAACAGAGGGCGTTAAATAGCGGGAGCAATTTGTGAACAACGCCACGTTGTAGCAAAATCGAAATATGCAACCTGTAGATGAGCATATGCAAAGTAAAGTAAAAACTTAAATTGCAAAGTAGAGCAAGTTGGCATTTTTTTAAACCTGTTAGTTAACAGTAGTATAAGTCAAACAGGCTTGCTGATGGTACGTAATTACTGTAGACATTTGCAATACCAGAAAGGTCACAAATGCATCGTCTTCTTTTAAGGAAAGCTTAACTTACAGTTTTTATCAATTTCATTAAAAATCCTTCATACGCTCATGTGAGGACGCAGCAGTGACCCTACAAGAATTTCTCTTGTACTTTATCTATATATACAAAAATTAATGCCTATTTTTCTTGGTCAGGGCATCACGTGTAAACAACTGGACCGAATTTTGCTAAAACATTTTTTTAGTTGTGTTTGTTTTTGCTAAAACTTGGTTCTTATTAAAAAAAAAACTTAAGAAACTTAAGAAGATACACAATAAATTCTTTGTTCACAAAATTTCAAGCTCATATTTCACTAGCAGCCTACAATGGTCACTTTCATTTACCGCATTCTAAATCGTCTGCTAATTCAACTTTATAATTATTGTTACAATATATTCCTACAGCTGCACTAATACACCAAGTATACCCAGGGTACGCATCACTATAAGAATATAATTTTCCACAGCATTACCCGGACCGCCGTCAGAAGTGAGGGCATCTGAGATCACGGCCACAACGGTGCGACTCGCTTGGACGTACACCGGACCAGAGGAACCACAATATTACGTCATCCAGTACAAACCCAAATATGCCAACCAGGTAACAACCATATAATCATGAACTACCAACTCGTATATGTGTACACATTTGAATATCTTTCATTGAATTTGAATATTTTTCATTGATTGTGCAGCACAAAGTTGCAAATTGAAACTAACCAATTTTTGACATCCCTATTTGTTTTATTTATCCCTATAAGCTTTTAGATCATAAGAACTTATTTAATTTACTATACACAAAGATGAAATACACACACTGAAAACACACACCAATACAACTATGCGCGAATCAATATTATCTTTATACTCCCTCATCAGCAATACCCATATATTATCTCCAATAACAGGCGTTCAGCGAAATCTCCGGAGTAATAACCCAATACTACTCAGTCACGAATCTGTCACCCTACACCGAGTACGAGATGTATGTGATCGCAGTCAACAACATCGGCCGAGGGCCCCCTTCAGCTCCTGCCGTCATCACCACAGGCGAAACCGGTATGTTTATTTATCATTATCTTTACCATGACATAACATACAAATTAAAAAAAAATGACGATGTGAGATCAAGGACGGCCTAAGCAACTTTTTTATAGAACTGATTTCGTATCTCTACAAGATTTTTTCTTTTGCAAACATAGCCTAACCCTAATTTTATCATCAATAGATACCGTAAAGTAGTCAATAATAAAATCTAAATTCTGTAAATAAATTACATTAAATATGGAAAATAAGTATTTAACGTATACCTACTCAATATGACCAATTTATATAAAGGCCGTTCTTGCTCTCGTATACTGATGTAATTTATATTTATTTTTTGACTATCCTCACCACTTATAAACGCGGTTGCCGTTCAGAATGTTACTGCCTTTACTCAGGATGGCATTGCTCATGTTAAGAATAATATTGCCTTTATTTAGCATGATATTGCTCATAATTGTTTTCGTTTCTTTATTATTTTAAATGGCTTCAAAATGTCATTTCAAGAGATTGTTTAGAAGCGGTTATGGGTATTAAACTGTGAGGAACTTAGTGTATGGTAATAAAAGCAAAAAGGAAACTGGGATTGCACCACCTAAAAACTGAAATGTGCTCATATATTACGAGTGCAAACATATTCAGCATCCTTCTTTGTCTTTGTTCCAAGTTTCCAAAACTCTACGTAGAATCTGTAATTTTCAACTTATTAGTTAGTCTTTAATGCATCACTTCATAACATTGGTTGAAATTTAGTTATGTGATAGGTACTGTAATAACCAATAGGAAGAAAAGGTCATAATGACTTGTTATATTAAGTTAGAGGACTAATTTGTTTGGAGTATACGGAAAATTTATTATTATTTGGTAGTTACTCTTATGGTAGTGTTAGTAGTAATAATTTATTTTCACCAATATTATAGACCGCAGTATTTGATCAAAATGTTTTAAGTACGTATGTATGTATGTACGATGTTTTAACATCAAAACATATTGTGAAATACTGTAATCACATCATTGCCTATTTTGGATGAAAATTTATCTAAAAATAACGTGTCTCGAAATAATCACAACGGCCCCGAGCCGTTTTTAGGAGAATATATATAATTACTTTATAGTATTTCAGTCATATTAAACCATTATTATACATTCATCTACAATTTTACTCATCATTTCCTTTTCTTCGTAATTTGTTACAAAGAGAACTGTACCAAAGTTAATAAACAAGTCCGCATTCATTCATCGCTTCTTTACTATTCTTGTCGCTTGCGTTTCTTATACAATTGATTTAAGCGCTTTAGTGACTCTAGAAGTTTCTAGAATTTTGCTTTTTCCGCTGGTAATAATTTCTAAGGGTCCTTTACTCGTCTTTTCATGCCAACGCGCCGTGCGACTACCGCCGATGCTTCATGTAAGTGCGCTTGTAAGTGATTAAGTACTGATATGGTTTTATTTATTTCATTTGCACTGTTATTCTTACGTTCTGTAGATTGTAGAGTAGTGCGTATTTAGTTTTCGTTTACTTACTCATGCACCATTTCGTTTTTTTGTAGGTCTTAATCGTATATTGTCTCATCGTAATTGGTTGAACGATGCGTGAAGAGCGAAGTATAATTTTACAAAACATGTAATCGTTTTCTTATCTAAACAAAAATATTTTTTTATAAATTAAATTAAAAATATTTATTTTTTTAAGTGTAAAGGACTTTGTCGCATGGCGACCACATCGTCCTGTATTTACTACTAACATATCCATTACAAATAATAAAATTAAGGACAACAAAATCCATAAAAATATAATTTTCGTAAATTGTCTTGATTGGTGATAAATTAACTGAATATACATTTCAATACATTTAAATCAGTTACAGAAAATTAATATGTTCAGTCTGACTAACCTTGGCCGTAAGTAAGGCCTTTATAAGTAGACTTTAATCAATCGGCAACTTTTGGAATTAATTACTAAAGAAATTATTTAAAGACTATTAAATACTCTTATATCTCCGTCAATTGTCTCTTTGAGAAAACTTGAATTTAAGTAAATTAATAGTGTTATTCAAGTTTATATTTTAAATCTCTTCGCTCAATACTCAAAACAGTTCACGCTTCTGACACAAGTTCCCAACATTGATATTTAAAATGTCTTTGTCACGGTGTCTAAGACTATTTCTGCTAAAGCACTTTTATTTGAAATGTTAAAATGTTAAAACTGTTTATCGACTAATAA
>DWNR01005524.1:0-10114 GCA_018250455.1 Polygonus leo
AACCGTGCCGTTTGGCACTCGATACTCTCTGCCTACCCCGTTAGGGATTTGGCGTGAAGATGTGTGTGTGTGTATGTGGACATCTTACGGTTCACACGGGGGAACCTTAACCCATATAAAAGTATTATCAAAATCTTACCCTACCTTTATTTTATTCTTACCTTTGAAATCTGTTTAAATTTAATACAGGTATTTACATTAGAAATGAGCATAAGTACTCAAAAGTAAATTTGGCCTAAATTACCCAATGTATCCATTTCGCGTGTCAACTGTGATAATTCAAGTTATGTTTATGTTACGTTTATATATTTTCTTGGACTATTGTGGTCCAGTGTTTCATTGTTATCATGTACCAAGTCACTGTTAATATTGTAACCTCTGAAAAATAAAGATGCTTAACTAAATTCACACATGAGTATTATTAATCACTTTAGTTTATTATTTACTATCTATTGTCCGCGGTTTCGCACGGTGTTACACAATGTTATCATATATTTTGCTGTTAAATTTAAAAAGGAGATTATTTTGAGTAAAAAGTACTTACATGACGTAAGTGAGCACTATAACTATGAAGTATGAGAATTTGTCTTTATTGAAATTTCTTTCTTCCACGCCAATTGCACTAACACACTCGCCATCACACCAATTCACCCATCGCACTGACACCCATCACGCTAACACATCTATCACATCAATACTTCCATTACACCAACACCTCCATTACACTGACACATATTAATATACAGTTCAAAAATACACCCATCACATCGCACACGCAACATTTCTTGTGTTTCGGCTAGGAGAGGCGTGGTTGCCGGCCATACTTATAAACGAGGCCAACGTCTTAGTCCTCAGGTGTAGCAACTTATCTGTGATAAAACTTAGGTATGATTTAATCGTACTTGGGGATGATTCCTGTTGTCCATGGGCTGCAGTGACCACTTACCACCAGTGGACTGCATGCTCGTTTGCTACCTTTATATGATGAAAAAAAAATTCGCAAGCAATATACCTTCCAAACTAGACATCCGTTGAATCAACAGGCCCATTACACTAACATACGAACATTCAACACACCTTTGTGCACCAACTTTTCACATCATGTACACGTTATGTGCCCCTGTTCGCAATTATTTTTTTACAGATTAAGTTAAAAATAGTTTTCCATTCAAAATTTCACCTCAATGGTTTGCCCCCTTTAAGGGTTGATTTTTAGGAGGTTATCCATTGGCGAGCAAAACCGCCGGTACGCCAACGAACAAAGCGAGCCGAAGGTCTTAACCGCCAATAGAGCAGTCAAGTCTGCGGACTTAAAAACCGGCGGATTTGCCCGCTGGCTCTTTGTGCTTGAGTTGATTCTAAGCCGAAGAGCCAACAATTTAAACCGTTAGCTCGCCGGCTCGCCAATGGATCACCCCCTTTAAAGAAATGTAGTCCATACTTGAACCCGAATTTTTAACTACCTCCAGATTTAACTAAAATCGGTTTAAAAACATGCATATTTATAATAATCGTGGTTCAACTAATGTACAAATTGGATATAAAATTATTAATTTAATGCTTATTCAAACGTGTTAATAATTTCGAATAGCGTCTGGCTGATATACTTACTGACATTTTGCTTATTGTTTTTAATATTTTCTAACAGACTAAATACTAATTTAATACTGATTTAAGTATTATTTACTTGTAAAGTAAACCTTTGTTCCCCAAAAGAGAATTAAGGACAGGCCATGTTTGCATCAAAAAACATAAAAATAAAAATGTTTAATACAAATAAGCTTATGATATCTCCCGTTAAAAATATTGTTGAGCCGTTATTGCTTTGGAGTCCGTACACTACGTAAACGGAAATTGAAGGAGGGTAAAAATAATAAGACAGTAATATTTTTCCCAATATACATATATTTACAAAATAATATCTAAAACTCACTATAAACTTATTCAGGTTTTTATATGTAACAAGCAAACAAAAAGATGATTTGATGATTATAATATAGGAACTGTAAATAATTTTTTTACAGAAAATATGACATCGGAAAAATAATATTAATCACAAGGCAATTAAACTACAAATAAATCAAAAAATATTAAAAGTAATCCCTATTTATACAAGGATTTTGGAGATCAATGTTTGTCACAATGATATAACACAACTCACGCCCACACGAAAATGATTTTATCAAACTGGATGGAATAACGTGTTGCGCACTCTTCAAAACTGCCTTAAATTTGAGCCCATGAATCTTTCATTCTATTTAAAATCGATAAATGCCTTTAAATAATTATTTACGATGACCGAATATTCGTAATTGCTTTCCGTCGAAATTCTTCATTGAGTCTTTTACACTTTTTAAACAAATTCCATATTACTAAAATAATGTTAAACATGAAATGAATTCTCCGACTTTGAAACCGATGAATTGTGCCCGCATGTACTGAAGCGTATATTAAAAAAATGGATAACATTTTCTTATATGTCATAATACATACAAAGATTGTCGATTATTTATTGAAAAAAAAATACTTAAAAGTTGTTAGTACGGTTTCTTACGTTGCACATTTTCTTCATACACCTATATGCGTGTTATCGATATTTCCTATGTATTAGATAAACGGGTCTAATTTGGCATATAAAGACATATATCTGCGTTTTATATTAACAACTCACACTCCCTCCAAAACTAAACATAAGCAGAATTTTTAAATTGTACAAAATTATACATTATTATGCATCGATAGTCTCTCACTATAATTCAATAAACACCATAAATATATACTTGTATAACCTAAAATTATTGACATCTTCATCGATCATCTCTGACTTTTTTCTTCAGATTCCATATATTCATTTGGTTGTAACGACTATAATTTAGGAGGCTCGCTGGGCAAGTATTTTACCAACAGAGTGCGTAAGACCTCTGTTGGTAAAATACGAAATTATAATAGCAATAATTTTCTGCCCTGATTGGATGAATCGACTGTATAATACCTAGCAAGCAATAGCAAATAGTTATATTATTAAAACAGACCAATATTTTCTATTCTTTTTCATTCTCTGTATAATTAAATACACACTTTCTTATTGTTCACCCTTTAAACTTCTTTAAATAAATACAGTACTTTTAAAATATTCATAAATATTGGTTCCATATCAATGAACGTATCGTTTAATATACACAAACATAAATCAGTCAAATTGCTTAAAGAGGATGCCCACAAGACATCCATGTTGTGACTACGTATTCCTAAATTCAAATTTATTTAAAAATGACAAAATCTCTTTAACTATATCATTACTAACAGATGGTCTTTTATCTGTGCGCATAGGGGCCAAATCCTCGATTATTTTAGTTAATATAACAATAAACATTGTAATTTATTTGTTATTATGAACAACTTCTATAAATCTATTAATGTGGGTGGACATAAAACAAAAAAATATACGATACATAATATTATGAAATAGATACCATAATTTACTTATCTATTTAAATAAAGATATAATAAGTTTTTGCTAAGGCTTCACCGACATCATTTCGCCAACTCATTTTTGTAATTGAAAGAGATTTGTCGATGGAGCCGCTCAATTTTCGTAATTTTATTTTACCTAATTACGATTAAAAAAACACACTTATTAATAATACAAATAAGTTATTTATAATAAAGTCAAGTAGTTATTTTTATATCAAGCAATACAATGCGTTTAATTTGTGCAAAAATCGTACAGTGATTTCAAAATAGTACAGTAAACGGATTAGATATTAAATATTTCGTCAGACTTTAAAATATTCTAAGACGTACATTTATTAAACTACTGTAACAGTAAATTTGAATAGCTAAAAGTCATTATGTTGTTATTTTCATAATGAACATTTGATGATGAAATAATAAACAAGAACAAGAACGGCCTAAGCATTAGCGTAAATAGACCGTATGCGGGCCGTTGCAAATTTATTGGATAGGGCCCTGCCAGTGGCAACCATATAGCAAGAGTAGCAAACGCAAAGGGTGCGGGCCTTAGCGTTTGCTACGGGCTCCCAGTACATGACCTTGTTTTTTAAGAAAGTTGAACGGTCCACTGGAATACTATTCAGTTGATAACTGATGAATGACTTCTCTTGAAAAAAAAAGTTGTCCCTCTAACCGAGGCTCCTCGTGGCTCGAGGCCCGAGGCATTTTACCCACTTGCCACCACTATTGTCGTATTACAACCACACCACAATATTGTAGTGTGAATTTGTAACAATACGAGTAAATTCCAAATTCTGCAATTGAATTGAGTTGTATATTGCAAATTTGTATATAGGCTGTTCTTGCTCCCGTGCATTAAAATATAACGTCATATTAAAAATAAAATTTTTAATGTATCGCGATGTATTAGATTACATAGTTGTATTATGCTAAAAAACGTTTCAAAGTTTTTGACCACTCAGATATTACCGTATTGTGCTCAGAATTTCATTTAAATAGAATTAAAATTTAAGGTCCGAACTAATAATAATAAATGAGACCTCCTGTCGTCAGTTCTCTAATTTTCAGTTCTAAAATTTAAAATAATTTCAACAATTTGTGACCTAAATTAATTCCTCTTCAATATTCGTGCTACATAATATACAGTGTCCATATCGTTTACCGTTAATTTATTACACGACCAAAAATCATACAAGAAATATTTTCAAAGACTTTACAACATTAAATTGATGATTCACAACAACTAATACAATAATACGAAGTTATAGGACTTGTGAGACATGTTTAAGTATTTAGTTTACAATTTAAATGCAGATTTTGGATGACTGAATGGAATATCGACACTTATTTCTATGTAACGCCAAGTAAATATTACCGGTTAAGTACAACACACAAAATACCAATCCCAAATCCAAAAGTGGGACAATAAAGTCTTTGATGATAAAAAACTTACAACATAATATATATTTTTTTGTTATATAAAACATTATAATAAATACTTTATTTAAAGAAGCTGCTACAACTAGAAGGGCTTAACTTCATTTTGGAGATTTTTTGACTTATTTGAATTTTCACTATTTAAAAATGATAATCTAAAATACCAGAGCGGCCTAAATGATTTAGAATTTCTTTTATAAACAATTTTAGTCAGCTCCGTTTTTGTAAATTATCATTTACAAATATCGAATTGTAAAAGTTGCTAAAATGCAGTAGGCCAATCGGGTTTTAACAGCCTGCAGTAACGCACTGTAACATAATATATTTTAATTTATCAACAGAACGGAAAACGATAAAGACACGATGTGAGCGTGCAATTACTTACTTATCTCATAAATATAAATAAAAGTCTAGCTTTCACAGTGTCGCTGTCCCATCCTCTGATGACGTCACTCATCATGCCTCTGGAGGTGGTCCCTCAGCCGTGCTTGAGCGTGATGTTGAGGAACACGGAGCGTATCTCCATGGGGCAGAGCGTGAGGAGGGCGGGCGCGGGCGCGCGCACGCGGGAGAACGTCAGCGAGCTGTCGTGCACGCGCTCGGCCGGCACGTCCACCAGGTCCGACAGTTGGAACTGGAATGTTTATGTTATTTTTATTCACCCACATCTTCATGCCAAGTACCTAACCGGGTAGACAGAGAGTATCGACTGCCAAACGGCACTTTTCTGGCGTACTTGCCTAGCTTTTTCCACTTTCATAACACTTTTTCCACTCATACACGTCGAGTTCGGAGACTCTTAACGCCTCCTTCAAACAGCACACGATCAATTTGATCATGAAATGTCATGGATAAATGGTTACCAAAACAGATATATAATGCGAATCTGACCGAATGTAAATATCGAAGGAGACCCAGACTGACATTTTCTATTTGTTTATTTTACATTTATTGTAATCTGTATATATAAACGGCTATGTTCCGAGCAACGTATATGTGTTCATACTTAGGTATGATTTAATTGTTCTTAAGGATGATAACTGAATATCAGTTAGCAATGACCACTTACCATGTAGTGAACTGCATGCTCGTTTGCTACCTTTATATGATAAAAAAAACTTTAAAACGGCTGAACTGATTTCGACGAAATTTTCAAGAAATTATTATTTGGCTTAGTAAGTGATCCACTGAAGTTCGGTAGTGATTAGATCAATTTTTTTTTGCATCAATGGCACATCAGTTATCGATCTGCTATTACCTCACGCCGGGCGAAGTGGGCCGGCATTGCTAGTTGTAAATACAACATAAAGCCTTGCGGTATTCTCTAACAGACTCAAAGACTTAACAAATAGCAAATAAAAAAAACAAAATTCATCTGAATAATTTTGGAAAAGATCCATGAAAATGCATTGCTTATGTTTACAAAATAATTTCTCTTCAATGGACGTCATTAAAACTAATATTCTAGATTCGAGAACATTCTTTAAGGATTTTTTCAATCTAAGTTACTATGAATGTTTTTATCAAATGGTTACGAATGAATATCCAAATATTTATACAGAAAATGTTTGTGTTACCTGTCCTTCCCCGACAGGATACCACTTGTTGACGGCGCGGCTCCCGTAGCACGTGTCGAGGTGAACGCGCTGGAATGTCATTCCCATGCCGTGCATCACTTTACCCTCTTTATTCTGTAAATAAATAAACAACAGAATCAGAAACTTATCTTGAGCTCATATAGCTCATACGAAGGGGGAGATTCCAACGATGACGCTACTGGCAGCGGCTATTCGGCGGCATATGTTGGAATTTTTAGTTTTTTATCAATAGCAATAAGGCCAGGTGGTAGAACTTATGTAGTTGGAACGGGAAGCTACCACCGCCACCCTCATAATCCTCCGTGAAGCAATTTATTGTGTTTCGGTTTGGAGAGGCGCGGTTGCCGGCTATACTAAAACGCGAGGCGAACATCTTAGTCCTCAAGGGTAGCAACCCATCTGTGGTTTAATTCAGATATGATGCAATCGTACTTGTGGATGATTACTGAACGCAAACTTATGACGTCAAAGCATCACTTAGCAATATTGTGTTAAGGGGATTAAGGCGAATGTGATCATCGATACACGAGCGTCTGTAACTATATGTTAAGTACCTTTTTTAGCCTAATGTAGACTGATGACGTCACTGGCAATCCTCGTTGACCTCGGCGATAATCACAGCAGCGTCAGTTACGACACGTGAGTACTCAGTGACAACTCAGTGTGAACTGATGACGTCACAGGTAATCCTCATTGACCTCGCTGGCGACTGTTGCGACATGTCGAACTGATGATGTCACTGACACTTTTGCGACATGTTTGGGCTAGGAGGCAGCTGCCTTGTGACGCCACTAACGGCGGTCATTAACGGCCACAGTCATTAAAGGCGGTGGCCGTTACAGGAGCGTCTGTTCTTACTGTCAGCTAATTGCGGATAGGTGATGTCACACGCTATCCTCATTGATCGCAGCGACAGCTATTCGGTGACTGATGACGTCATTGACAATACGCATTGATTGGGCGGCATCTACAGCAGCGTTTGTTACAGTGGTGGATTCACCAGCAGCTGAGTAGGCTGGAGCCTAGGGTAAATTTGCCTAGGATGGCATTTTATTTTGTCATGCATGGTAAAGGTCCACTTTACTATCTGCAGAACTGCATGCCATTTCTATAAGGTTAAAAATATTAGCCATAATCAAGATAATTTAAAAAATGCTACTTTGTTTTAATGGAGTTTCGGTTTTGGCAGAAACTGCAGTGGGTACCGAAAATAGCCTAATGGCGGCAAATGTGCAAATTCGCCACTGGTTTGTTATGACACGTGCTTATCTATTGACAACTTACCGTGGACTGTTATAAATTACATGTGACGTCATGTTACATGTAATTCTCACTGAGAGCGGCGGCGGCGGCTGCGACAACTTCTGCTGCCACTAGAGCATACCTGCTGACAGTTATTTCGATGACGTCACTCACGTCACGGGAAAGGCAGCGAGCACGAGGTCGGCGGCGGAGTGCAGCGCGCGGGAGTGCGCCGGCCGCGGCTCGTTCTCGTTGGCCGTGTAGTGCATCACCAGCGGCGGCTGCAGCAGCATCTGCTGGGACACGTGCGCGCCCAGCGACAGCTGGCCGCTGACTGATGAAGTCGAGGGCTGGTAAAAGAATCGAATGTCATTAATTGATCAGCTTTAAATGACAATTTCAAGGTGTAGTCGAGACAAAAACTCAAGCTGTAGGTTTTGATCACCTGCAATGTTCGTACATTGTGGGTATGTGATTTAAGTGAATATAATTCTTTAATCTAAAATTCACAATAGTGTAGCAAGAATGAAAACTCACAAAGTACAAATATTTAAGAAGGATATGTTAAGCCGTTTTGATGTCACATCGAATTGAATTTATATATTTTTTTAATTAAATCTTTATAATTGTCCTTGAAAGTTATTTAGGTGCTCTAGATCGGGCTTCAATTCCTAATACTCATCTCCATTAATTACAAAGCAAAACACAATTCAAGTATAATCCTATGGAACGGGTACGGTATAAAAAATGTCATACCGGACAAGGATTGTTGGCGTTCTCGACGACGATCCGGAAGGTGTGTCGCGTGCGCACGTTGTCCAGCACGCCCTGGTTCATGCCGCGGTTGTCGTCGCGACTCAACCGCCTGTCTTGCATCACCTGACAATGTAGATTTGTTTTATAGTGCAAATATAGATTAATGAGTTTAATTTAAAAAATATATGCTCAAACGGGTTAGAGCATAAGCGAGACTCCTACGTGCGCGGAGCTTGTAGCAAATTGCTACTCTTGCTATTTGATTAATCCGGCACTGAAATAGCCATTAAATTGAACTGTACATAAAACTTTTAGTGCAACCTTAATAAAAAACTGTATAAAATTACTTGGTACAACCTTCACCTTGATGTTCAACATCATCATCGTGTACCTCAATCTGGAGGTGAGCACGGTGAGGCGCACCGACCCGTCCTCGATGTACAACACAGTACCTCAATCTGTCCGGGCTGCAGCGCGGCCATGCCGAGCGGCGTGGAGGTGAGCACGGTGAGGCGCACCGACCCGTCCTCGATGTACGCGGCGGCTGGCAGCGGGTAGAAGTTGGCTTGCAGCGGCAGCTTGTCCATGTACCGGCGTTTTATCATCTGACGAGAAGAAAGAGTTATATAAAAAGGTCGATATGAATTTATAAATTAAGCTTTTGATAGAAAAATGCATGTTACATTATTTTAAGCTGAACCTTATCTTATATTATACTATTTTGAAATCTTGATTAGATGCGCCAACTTTTAATGAACCTTGCCATGCGTAAAATAATTTTCTTTAAAAAATTCTACTAAAATTTTAAACTTGCGTAGGTTTTTTAATTAAACCGGAGTCATGGTAATTTAATTTTGCATCACAGTCGATAGCAGGATTATCGAGGATGTCATAACAAAAATTAGAACACTAAAATTTGTATGATCAGATCCAGTGATCTTTGGAGTACTCGATCACTGAAGAATTTTTAAAATTTTCGAAAAAAGTGAATATCTCAAAGACCACTTAGCCTATTTTTTTTTTAAATACGAGTATTGTTAAATTTTGCGACATCCTGTATACTCGCACAAAAATAAAAATATTCCCACCTGCATCCCGTTCAAGTCAGTGTAGAAAACGTCGCCATTCTTGATGTTGGTAGAGAAACGCATCGCCAGCTCGAGATCGTCTACCTGTGGGTCTATCAACAGTGTGTTGCTGATCTCCACTTCGCTCTGGGGCAACGACGGGTTGTTGTATACTGTCACCTGGGGAACAGATAATAAATTTATATTTACAAGGCATTAGCATTAGTAAAAAAGTTATGTTGCTATTATATGGTGACAATAGAAAAGTTAATATGATCATTAACAATTCTTGATTTTTTCAACTGTCTTAAGTTTTCTTTAATAAGAACCACGTTATTATTGTCAGATAATATACACAACTAAAAAAGAATTAGCGAAGTCCGTCCAGCCTTTAACGCGTGATGCGATTACCAAGAAAAATAGGGATTCATTTTTATATTACACTAGCTGTGCCCGCGGCTCCGCCCGCTACCCCTCCTTTTAGGGGTTGAATTTTTATGGCCTTTAGGCCGGCACGGCCGGGGATCGTCTCGACAGATT
>DWNR01005525.1:0-10112 GCA_018250455.1 Polygonus leo
GAAGCCGCGTCACCCGCTCGCACGCGACCCGCGACCCCCATCAACATCTTCAACTTCAACAACTTCTCATAAGAGACCACACGACCAAACTTTCTGTATAGATATACAGTACTCCTAAGTATTTTATTTTTAATAGCTTTCATACGTTAATTCGTTATGGAAAAAGACGCCACGTTTTTTTAAGTATTTTCTAATTATTGCACGAGAGTGCCTGATAGACTTTGTGTTTTCAATTATAATCCGTAAGTACAATGAAATGTTGGATGTTGAAGATACAATTAGACGTAAAACAAAAGTAGTATTAAGCGACTCGAGACCTCCCTTTGGGTGATCTTGAGTCTCATCTATAAATTAAATGGATTGGATGCGCGTTCGAAGTGAGTGATATTTCATCTAACAGTTATTATGGAGAGCGCTTAAAATTGTAGGTTTAAATAAAAGTCAATAAGTAACAATTTCGTATATAATTTGAAATCAGTATCACTCTTTTTAAGACTAGTGGAGCAATGTCGTTTTAAATACTTAAAACTTAGTCCGTTAGGAAATACATTGCCAAAACTATTTTAAAGAATACTATATTCGAGAAATACAGCGAAGTCCTACATGTTTACTGAGCTTTCACTCAATCTAAGAGCTGTTTTCAAGCGCAGAGTAATATGTGGCGATCGTTGCAGCGCTGATTTACGAGCCGCGCTGCGCCGCGAACCAATCACTTACGGAGTTGTGGCGGACAGTGCCGTATCTTCTAAAGCAAGAACTGCCTGACTGACGACTGATCTATTAACGCATAACCAAAAACACATGGTTCAGAGGCATGAAAATTTGTAGAAGTTGTTTGTTCGTTATTAAGTGTGTAAATAAGCACCATAAACCCACCCATACGAGGACGAATTCGTGTGAATTTGCTTGTGCTAAATGAAATTGAATCGCTAAATTCATGTAGGTATTTGAGACACATTGTCGTCAACATTAAAGTTATAAATTAATTATGTTTTGTTTTTTATTTGAAAAAAAAATGATGACAGTTAATACCAGGTTTAAGTTGGGCTGAACAAGATTGTAATACTTTTACAATTTTCTTGAAGAGTTGACAGAAGTTATCAGGAGAAGAATATTATCAGGCGTAATCTTCCGAAAATCTATGTTATAAAGTTGTTTGTGGTGGCATGTATGTTGGTATATTATTTTAATTTCTGTAGCGCATGTGCCCTTTGTGTTAGGAAGGGCTGCACATTCTGCTTATTTTTAAATATATACCATCATACAAGTTGCACGAGGATAGTTGCGAGGTCGTTTTTAACTGTGTGAAAATGATTTATTAAGAGTCCAAGCATTCTCATTACTTTTTTCTGAAAGACGACTACGTTACGAAATCCTCCGGGTAATGTAATAAAGATATTGAAGCGAGTTTATTACATTGAGACCATCCACAATGACCTTTTTGGTGAAGTGGAGAGAAGGGTCAGAGTATGGACAATTTTGAGACATGTTTCTGACAATAGGATACAAATTCGTATTATTTCGTATTGTGCGATTTTTTGTGTCCGACACTTGCAAATTATAAGGAATAAAAATAACGACACTGAGTATTATGAAACATGTTTTGTTTTCACTATTGTATGTTGTTTTTTCATCCTACACGTCTTAGTTATTACTACATATAAGTTAGATGAAGTATGTTTATGAGGAGTTTAAGAATTACTTACTACCCGAATATTTGGACTAAATAGTGTTTCTAGTAATAGAAAGTATACATCGTATTTTAATGTTAATGTCTGTTTATCAGAAGATACTCGCTTCAAAATTTATTCGTAAGATATAAAGAGAAATGCACCGCTTGCACTGATTTGCAGATTGATATCTTCCTACACATGGTGCACTATTGAAACCTGCAATGTCTATCTGTCCTAATGTTAAATGTTGAAGTTGTAGAAGTGATCATATAATATGTTATCATATTACTACTTCATAACTACAATATATAACTAAAGTTACGAAGTAGTTTTAATTTTTACACAATTAAACACATGCAACATATTCCCAAAAGAGTTGTTTTCTATTTGTCCTATAGATTAGTTTAATTTTATGGAGTTCTTTTTAATGACTATATTCTCCATTAAAATCAGTCACAATTATAATGGTAAGTTAGATGTAACTGAAGCAAAATAAAATTGGGCTCTACATTTTTAAAGTAAATCGAAAAGACAATGGAAATGGAAAAATTAACCCCTTTGACGCCATCCTGGTGTTCCCTGTTAACGACTTGGGAAGAACTTGGAAATCTTCATAAAATCCTAATGTAATTGAACCCACCTGGTGATAACAAAAGCACGTAATGAGATTACTTTGTGCCGTGAAGCAGAAATTTGGCAGGTAAGTATTTCATCGATTTAGGAGACGTTATCTAAGAATGGTGTCTCATTTCGACAATTTGGTACATTTGCACAAGTGGCGAGCAGCAGCTAGGTTCATATGCTGCAATGTGACCAAACCCCTATCCGTATTGCGTAAACTCATCGTTATGGTCCTTTGTAATTGGATTCATTTGATTACTCCTTTTTATACGGGTTGTTATGTACGGACCATTCTGTGCACCCATTGCTACTAATAGTTTTGTCTTTCTATTCATGATACCTTTTATTATGGAATTTCTATATCTGTTTAGTTGGTTCATCACAACCCATTATTTTCCCACTACTATGTAGCCCATAGTCCACTGCGCTAGCCAAGTGCAAATTGGAGATAGGTGGAGGTTCTCAATTCATTTGTATGTTTATTCTTTTGTACGTTTGTTACGCGATTACTTCGCCATTTTTGAATGTATTTTGATAATTCCTATTTTGTCCTAACAAAGGTTACTCAACAGAGGCTATGACGGTTTGAGATGGTGAGAAGAATATAATACATTCATTTAATAATCTTGCGACATAATTCAGCGCTTGAATGTTCAAAGTGCTCAATGCCGCCGTAATTTGGGTCACGACTGATTGGGACTGCGTCATAATTAGTGAGGAGCGGATCAGTTTCCGTTCCTGATTGGATTGCACTTTCCACTCACCTCCAGGTCATTATACATGCGCATCGATTCCAATTCGTCTTCGTTATAAAGCCTCTGAATTTTCGGGGATTGCAAGTAACGTAGAAAATAATTTCAATTAGGTACGTTATTTGTTCATAAGACATATACAAAGTTCCTAACAATTAATTATGAATATTTGTTTTTAATTTCAATTTTTTTAACGGGATTTGCAGCGAGCGCTGCTACTCAGCTGTGTCAATTTAAAATAAAAAGCTATTTATGTATATAAAATTAATTGGACTAAATAAAGTAAAATAAAATTAATGCGTTGGCTTAGAGCATCTGTGTTAGCTTAAGGTAGATTGGATTTTTCTTCCAATCTCACAGGAACAACTCTCCGCATTCTTTACAATCTATTTCAATCGAAAGAGATTGAAGTGTGGAGTTGCTATACGGCACTGTGATTTCATTGCAGTATATCTTTGGACAGACTACGACACAGATCAATACTTCGATAATAAACAGTTCAAACAGTTGTCCATCACAACTACAAGTTTATCTAATGTCATGTCATCCCTAGAGAAGTTTCAATTAGCTGAGAAGGGCATCATTGCGAATGACAGCGAGTCCCTGCTCCCAGCGGACGCGCCGCTAATGAAGCCGCGTCACTCGCTCGCACGCGACCCGCGACCCCCATCAACATCTTCAACTTCAACAACTTCTCATAAGAGTCCACACGACCAAACTGTCAGTATAGACATACAGTACTACTAAGCTGATACATTTTGGTAGTGTTCAATTCGTTATGAAAGCAGACACCACGTTTTTCAAATATTTGATAATTGATTACATGAAATTTTCTGATAGACTTTGTGTTCTCAATTATCATCCGTACGTTCAATGAAATGTTGGATGTTGTAGGTGCACGTCGTATTATTCAATTTATTACTACGTAAAATAAGCAAGGAGGTAAATGAAAATAGTATAAAGTGACTTGGTAATATCGTTATAATGGTTAAAGTTGCCCCAAAGGTCTTTAGTTTCTTCTATCAATTAAATGGATTGAATGCGGGTTCGAAGAGAGTGATATATTATATACCAGTTATTAAGGGGAGCTCTCAAAATTGTAAGATCAAATAAAAGTCAGCAGGTAACTAATAAGTACATATGCGTTTAATTTGGATACAAAACCACATAACTTCGTAATTCATCTTCAAATATAATACCACTCCTTTATTTAAGATTGGTGGAGGATAGTCGTTTCGACAACATGATCACTTAGTCTGTCAGGAGATACATGGAGATACATTGCCAAAGCTATATTAAAGAATACTTTAATAGAGAACACAAATACAGCGAAGTTTGTTTACTGAACTTTCACTTAATCTTAGAGCTGTTTTCAAGCGCAGAGTAATGTGTGGCGATCGTTGCAGCGCTGATTTACGAGCCGCGCTACGCCACGAACCAATCACTTACGGGGTTGTGGAGTAGTGTGTCTAATCTTCTAAAGCAAGCACTACCTCACCTTTTCACGCACAACCAAAAACGCTTGGTTGAGACGCATGAAATCTTGTACAAAAGTTTCTGGAATTAAGAGTATGAGTTACAGGAAAGGCTTGAAGTAACAGTTCCAGTTCCACCACATCGTAGTTTTCTTGGACTATTTCAGTTGGATGTTTATTTGATATCTTAAACGTATGTGATAGAAAGTAATGAAATCGAACCTTGGAGGACACAGGCTACAATTTTGAAGTTGTTCAGATGATGTGAAATTGTGAATACATGTGTGCGTCCAATTTCGGGTTTTAGTTTTTGAGTAATGCTTGTACAAATTTACTATAATACTATTTACAAATACAACAATTTTATACTATATCTATGACAGACTTAAGGGTGTTGTAATATAATACACGGACGAAGATCGTGCTTAACAAAATCTATGACTATCACTTGGCGTAAACATCATAATTATGAAACAATTAAATTTCTTTTAGTTGGTTAACCTTATTTGATTTTATGTTTTCTGGAGGCGATATTTTGTATAAAAATAATTACGAGGACTATTTAATATTTAATTTTGGGTTAGGTTTCTTTACATCATCCATTCAATTTTCTTGAAAAGTTCGTTGAAGTACTGAAAAGTGTGACATATTTAGCGTTGAAGCATTCTCATTATTCGTTTCTAACAGACGACTATATTTCAAAATCCTCTGGATAATGTTATAAAGATATTGACACGAGTTTATTACTTTGAGAGCATCCGCAACGACCTTTCTTAACAAGCGGAGAGAAGGGTCAAAGTATGAACAACCTTGTGACATGTTTCTTGATAAAAGAAAATACACATTTGTATTATTACTTTTTTTTTGTGTCAGACAGTTTGTATCTTTTAACGAGGAATGAAAAAAATAACGTGCATTATGAAATATTATGTTTAGGTTTTATGTGTACATACACACATGTGTTGTTTATATGGATTACGACAAAAATTTTAACTTAATATCTTTATTACAAGAATATTTAGAATTAACTAGTAATAGATTTGTGAGGTTAGCAGTACAGAGTTGCATTACAATTTATTCCTAAGATTTGAAGCGAAATGCATCGCATGCATTGATTTCCAGATTGAAATCTTCTCACGATACGCTTGAAACCTGCAATTTTAAAGTGGTCCAGGAGAGTCGGTGCGGCGGTGCAGGTCGCGGCGGGAGATTAGGCCCCTCAGAGGCATCTCGAGGTGCGCACAAAGGACGCGCTCGTTCGCATCGCTGGAGATTGATTAACGCTCTGTAGCTGTATCATGTAGGTTTAAGACCTTGTGCATATTGAGAGGTATCATGACCGATGGATAGACGCCAGACGTTCAGTCTAACTTATGCTGACTATTTAGTGACTAGATAGATTTGCAGGTTTGTGTTAATCCTAACTAATACATATAAGAGAAAGCAATCACACTTGCTTGTTTGTTACGCTTTCACCTCATATCTATTGAACCGATCATGAGGAAATTTTGGTAAAATTATGCAATACCGCGTACGAACCGTAACTTGAAGCTAGTATGATTATAGAATGAAGTTAAATCGTGTTTTATGTAGAACATTGGACACCATCTGTCCTTCTGTCGAACAGCATGTTTGTAAAAGTAAGATAATACAAAATCGTATCATATTCAAGAAATAGTTGGATATAACAGGAACAAAATAAAAATGGGATATGATTTCTTCATGTAAATTAAAGAGAAAAATGGAAAAATTAACCCATTTCACCCGGCGCTCGTGTCCCCCGCTGACGAACTTATAAAGAACTTTCAAATCTTCATAATTTCCTAATTTAATTTTACCCTCCAGGTGCCAACAAAGGCTTATTTTGTTTTAACACTGTAGAGTTAATTTTCGTTACTTATTCACCGTGTAGATCACGGTAATAATATTAATATATCGCTGATTAATTTACTGATTGAACACTCAATGAGATTAGCTTGTGCTGTGAAACGGAAATTTGGCATGTAGATAGTCCACAGATAGGAAATGTTAGCTCAGAACGACGTCTAATATCGGCATTTTGCGACAAAACTAAGTAAAAGCTACTTATTCCCTAAAATATAACTCGGTGGGAAAAAATCTTCTAATCAGGGAGGCGAATTGGTACTCGTAAACAGTTAGAAGTTATTATGTAGTCTATTGCTTTTTATTTGTGATACATTTTCAATGTGAACGAGTCCCTATCTGTGCGAGCGTATTGTGTAAACTCGTCGTTATGCTCCTTTGTAATTGGACTCACTTGATTACTCCTATACGGGTTGTTATGTACGGACATATCAATTCTGTGCCCCATTGTTACAGTAATGGCTTTGTGATTCTATTTATGATATCTGTTTTCATTTGAATTATTTTCCGTTTCAGTTGAGAAAGTATATAATTATAATTTATTAAAATACTATAAGCTACCCTTATATAAAACTTATCTCAATTGATGAGCTCGATGCCTGTGTTTATTTAAGATGTGCACTTGTGAAAGTACAAATACATCAGATTGTGGCTCCGAGGAGCTTCAAGATCAATATTTGCTGAGTGTTTTCATTCAATTCCATATTTCCCTTCCTTTCTCATTCTTAACATAATTATAACATTATAATGTTTTGGTTGTGTTCGGTATATAACACATAACATAAAGCGTTTAACACTTTTAGTTAAAATATAGCACGAAGTACAAATTCTATATTTTATCTCTTTCTTTATTTATAATTAGTAAGAAACACTGTGGTTATTATCAATCATATTTGTAGTACGTAAGCGAAGCAAAAAAAGTCCTTCGAATAAAAAATCACATAAAATGTCATGAGTCTCACCTCCCAGCCTGAGTTCTGCGGCAGCCTGCGCCGTGCGTCGTCCACTGCGCGCCACGCACTGGTAGGTGCCGGCGTGCGTCCGAGCCACGGCGCGCAGCAGCAGCGCGCCCGCCGCGCCCGGCAGCGGCGCGCCGTCGTGCAGCCACTGCAGAGCCGCGCCCGCCTCGCTCGCGCTGCAGTTGAAGCGCACCGTGCTGCCCGCTTCAGCTACCTATGTCGTGGGAATTAATAATGTAAAGAGCACTGTTGACCATTTCATCGTCTTTTCAGGTTCTTTCATCTATAAGACTTAATTGTAGCAATCGATAAAAGTTGTCCTGAATGTAGGAAGTTTGTAGTTAGTATATTTATTAAATGTTCTCTCGGAGATTCGATTGCTGCATATCTTCTCCCTTACAACTACAATGTAAAGCTGTCAGTTTATGAAATTACCTTAAATATATAGCATAACATATACTTTGAGAGACTGAATCTCTCTTAGAATTGGCTTATTCGATTGACACCATAATTTGATTCTGAGTACAGACATACATGATGAAGGAAGGAAGGCAATAACTGCTACCTACAAAAATAACGAAAAACATTTGTGAAGTCTTTGCAGAAGACTTTTTCTCTGAGGGTTCATCAATCCTTACCCGTTACTTAAAAATTCGTGATTACTTGCTTCCAATATATATTTTGTTAGTAAAATCAACGAACCACGACAGGCGGTGCGACGGCCACAGTGAGCGCGTCGTCGACGTCGACGCGAGTCTGTGCGGTGGCGTCTCCGAACACGTTGTAGGCCTTGCAGAGCCAGGCGGCGGCCGCGCGGCGCCCGCGCGCGCACAGCGCCGCGCCGCCCGCCCACAGCCACACGCCGTCGCCGCTCTCCACTGGCTGCAGGCGCCCGTTCAGCTCGCGGTACCAGCTGGAAACCAATTCTTGTGAAACAAATGGAAATGTTTTTTTTCTTTTTACCGTTCTGTTCCCAAATTTTGCCCGCTGTCCGTTCATCCATTTGTTTGTCATATGAATGTCTTATAGAGCGAATAGATACAACCTAAATGCATAAATAATGTGTGCCTATTACTGTAGCCGTTGTAACAAAATATACTAAAAATTAAAAAACTTTCAAATATACTGTATTAAAATAATAATTCATTCAACAATTCAACTTACAACTTAGTAAACAGGAAACCGTATGCTTACGAGTACTACTACCCTTGCCTGCCTAACGGGCATGCAATCCATTAGACAGTAAGTGGTCACTTTTATCCGTGGACCATGGTAATTAACTTTAGACATCCACATCTGAGAACTGAGTTTACCTCAGTTGCAGTTGTATAGGGGTCACTGGCAATCATGTCACTGAACGAAACGCAAGCCACTGATAAACCAACAGCCGTTCGTTGGAAATGGGTGTGGCAATTGCACCACGACAGAACCCACCTAGTTTCTACCACCTGGCATTTGGCATTAAAGTAATTTCCTAAAAAACAAAGTGATAATTACGTGTACTGCGGCGCGGGATACTCGGAGGCGACGCACGGTATGCAGAAGTCGGCGGCGGCCGGCACCGACACCTCGCTGGCGGTGGCCACCAGCCGCGGCGCCGAGTTCGCGGGGGTCGCTAATAAACAATAAAAACTTTCATCCCTCCTTTGTAACAACTGTTATTGTATATCACATTATTATTCTCGTTTCAATTCGTTTTTGTGATGTGTGTTGTACTTTGGTGTTTTGCAAAATCTTATAGCCTGTAAATGTGTACCAATTATTTATAACCCTTTGTTGCACGATATACATTATTGATAATAGTTATTGATGGGGTTTGGTCTGCTATGTAATTTTTCCGTCAACAGGTTTTTTGGTTTTCCGTCAACAGGAATAGTTAATTGAAACCGAGACAAAACTTAAAACAGATTATTTTAAAGTAGATCTCGGGCAAGAGCTATTTAGTTCAAAGCCCAGAGCATTTGAAGGCGCTTTTAAAGTAAGGGGAGCAAGTCCCACAATTGGGTCGACAGCGACAAAGGACGACTCTTCTGTCACTCGCGGAAAAATAATCATTTATATCCTGCGCCCGCTGAGTGCACTAAATGTTCCGCGGTGTTTTAAACGAAATTAATGAATATAAATGTTTTATTCAGAATAATGTTTCGTAATATTTTCGAAACGCTTTTATTGCAGCACGGTAAACAATGTTTTTTGGTCGACGTTGTATAAAGAAAATTTGTGGTGAGAACTGACATGACGTGGTGACACTGTACAATATGTGGAATTATACCCATAAAATAATATATAAATATTATATTAGTTTGTGAAAATACAAATGATAACGTTATTTTATCAGAAACGCCACAAAAAATGGCAGCTCCATCATGTCTGGTATCAGACATAGATCAGAAACATGGGAATTTATTAGATATGGGAAATTATGGGAAACACTACCATAACATTTTGGGACATCCATTAGTTGAAAGATTCCAAATAAAAGTATAAATTAGTTTAAAATAACATTACATTATAAAAATAATATTATAACGAGTCACTTTCTAGAAATCCGTATTATTAAGTTAATTAAATTAACTTAGAAAAATCCGCGCTTTTACGAGCTTGTATACCCAACAAGTGCCTCGCTCCAAAACGGGGCATCATTAGTGTTTATTGACTGTATGATGTCGGTGAATGAGTCAAAAACGCGAATTTTTAACCGACTTCAAAGAAAAGAGGAGGTTCTCAAGTCGACGTGTATATTTTTTT
>DWNR01005526.1:0-10112 GCA_018250455.1 Polygonus leo
TGGGTAAATCTTACTAGGGGATGACTACTAATGTCCATGGGATGCAGTAACCACTTACCATCAGTGGACTTCTCGTTTGCTACCTTTACACAATAAAAAAGTAGCAAACGAGCAAGTAGTTCACTTGGTGATAAGTTAACTACTTATCACCAAGTGAACTACTTGCCCTGCTGCCCATGGAGATTAGTAATCAACAATTGATGCGAGCTTGACCACAGATGCGTTGCAACCCCTGAGAACATGTATGTTCGCCTTATGGATAAGTACAGCCGGCAACCACGCCGATGTGTTAAGGTAGATATTATCTACAACAGGCCATATACATAAGACAACGAACAATCCGCTAAATGCAAAATACAAAATTTCCAAACATCTTTTTAAAATTGACAATACGTGTACCATATTATAATTGACGATTATACAATATACTGGTATAACTTATTATACTAAGAAATAAATAGTTAATTTTTGAAAGTTATTTTAAATGTAAATATTTTTTTATTCTTTACCTGTTTGATAGTTTTGGTACGTTTAGATCAGAGTACGTAGGGAATGTCGAACGGCTATGTTCGACATTCCCTACGTACTCTCTATATCGCTATATCTCTATATCGCTTTGGTTACGTTAGTAAAGTTACTCCAGGATATACTCTTAAACGCCAGGCCACAAATATGGCGCCCATTATGGTAGTTGTAGAGCGCTGTTATAAGTGCTAAAAATGTAAAAAAATGCACTGACGAATTCAGACAAGCAGCACCTCCTCATTTTTAGGACTGGGATAAAAATATCCCAGACATCAGGGACAGGAACCCTCTGTATAGCTAAAAGTAGCCGCTTCTTTTTTTTAGTACCTTTAGCTTTACATATTCTATAGGGTTAATGTAGCACAGTATTTTTATCTAAGTAAACCTATTATGGATCTAAATGCTTACAAAAATATAGGATTAACATAGCGTAGTAGACCTATGTATATCTATACTAGGTTTTGTAACTTGCAAGTATAATCAACGAGAATAAAGTGAAATCAAAGATGTTAGCCTCATGTATTAATATAAGAACGGGGATTTGGAATAAATATAAAAATAGTCATCAACAATTGGTGATTATTATTTTAAATGTTTCTTTTGTTTAGGGAATATTTTGAGAAAAAACTCCATAAACATAGCCTAATTTTAAACAGATTTAACTTTCTAAAGATTTTGAGACGAAAAGTAAATGTTATTACCTATTATACTTGATAACAAGTGTTCTACTAACCCTATTGCAAATAAATCTATAAACTGTACCAGCTCATGCATGTACAATATAATCTAGTTTAATCCATTAATCTAGAGTAAATAAACTCTTGCATAAGTAACAAGAAGCCTTAATAATACTATTGCATAGCAGATGATCGATCTATAACTTTAGCAGTACCTATAGTACTAGCATGTAGCATGTTCTACACCACAGTTCTACAGAAAATCGAGAGTATATTATCCAGAAATATCTTTTATTTAAAAATACATTACTTTACATATAATATGTAGAATCTGAATCTCGGAAACGGCAATGACAACTTACCATCAGGTGGACTATCCTCGTTTGCTACCTTTATACAATTAAAAAAATAATAATAATTAATAAATGATTCCCAAAACAGGTGGTAGTTTGCGACAACCTGTGCTTGCCGTTCCGCGATGAGTCGTTCGACGCGGTGCTGTCCATCGCGGTGATACACCACTTCGCGACGGTGGAGCGCCGTGCGATGGCGCTACGGGAACTCGCACGAGTCACTCGGATCGGAGGCCGCTTGCTGCTCACTGTCTGGGCTATGGAGCACGAGGGACGGAACTTTCATTCAAAGGTTGGAACGAATTAGCTTTTAGATAAGAATATATAAACTACGCGTGGCGGAGCGCCGTGCGATGGCGCTTCGGGAACTCGCCCAAGCTACTTGGATTGAGAGCCGCTTGCTACTCACTGTCTGGTCTATGGAAGGACGGAACTTGTATTTACAGGTTCGGAACGGCTATGGATCACGAGGGTCGAAACTTCCAGTTACAGGTTCGAAATAAATTATCCTTCCGCAATAGGCTTATCGTTCCGCAATGATTCGTTCGACGCGGTGATATACCACTTAACGGCGCTCCACGCCGTGCGACGACGCTACGGGAAATCACCCGAGTCCCACAGATGGGGGGTCGCTTGTTGCTCACTGTCTGGGCTATGGAGCATGAGGATCGAAATTTCCATTCATATGTCTGGAATAATCTAACTTTTAATGACAGTAGTATGGTATACGGACAGTAGTATGGTATGGTATACGGGTAGACAGTAGTATGGTACAATGGTAGTGTGCGGCCTGGGCTTACCATTCCGCGATGAGTCGTTCGACGTATTATTATACATAGCGGGGGTACACCACTTCGCATCGTGCGATAGCGCTGCGGGAGCTCGCCCGAGTCACTCGAATTAGGGGCCACTTGCTGCTTACTGCCTGGGTTATGGAGGATGGAACTTCCATTCACAGATCCGAAATATTTTTTTTTCGTTATCTGAGATAGCATAGATATATGTACTCTTAATTTTATATGATAGTACTGGAATGCCGGACAACACTATGCCTATACCTAATAAGCCATGTTAATTAACTTTTGAGTATACAATACACTACATACATTACTCCATTGCTATCACATTTAAAAACATCCAAGAATTTAAGATAACTTAATCACATTTCAGGATGTATTAATTCCCTGGCATCGACCAGCAACGCTTTGCCCGCCTACACCGGCACCTCGGTTCCTTTCAGTGGACAATGATCAGTAAGTAAAACCCATTTATTTTAGACTTTTTTGTTTAGACCCAGAGACTTAACAAATATAGAATGACTTTTCTCTCAAATTCGTGTTCTAAACGTCCATAGACGACATTGTGTACTTTTTACGCCAATTGCTATGTGTGTATAAAAAAAGAAAATAAGAAAAATAGATTTCGGAAAAAAATAAAATAATGTAATTAATTATTTTTTTCTAGCATTTCTGAGCCATGGAAAAGTCGAGACGGTTCCCCAGGCTCATCGTCTCTGTCATCGCCCAACGAAACGTGTTACTCATTCGTGCGGAGAGCGCTGCAGCGGCTCGCTGGTCGTCGCTCGTTCCTACCATCCTGGGGACTCAACACCAGGGTGACGCCACGGCCTTGTGTCCGACCAGAACCACCAGCTGCCGACCTCCCTATCGAGTTAAGACGTCTGGACGAAGTCCTCCCACCAAGACTCGTCTCACAACCCTCCGAGTCATCCACTCTCAAATCTCGAAGCTTGACAGATATAGCTGATATAGAAAGACGGGCACTTGTGCGGTCGCGTTCGAGCCTTCCAAGCCTCGGAGGTGATGAAAACGATCCGCCTTCACAAGAACCGCCACCAAACGTAGTCACCGAACAACGCAAAAAACCTAAATTAGTTAAACAAAAGAAATCGATAAATGAAGACGACGCAGAGGAAGATCTCGACAAACCCACGGATATGAAAAGTATGGTGGAGGAAATGCCTAATTTCAAAATACATACGTTAAAAATGCAGTCCAAGAAACCGGGCGTCTTCAAACAGACATCATTGAATGAAGAGTTAATGTCTGCGGAACGATTGCGAGAAAAAGAGAGGTTACGAAAGAATATTCAAAAACAAGCATCTTTAAATGAAGAATATTTATATCGTAGACCAGGCGCATTAGACTCAATACGAGATTCAATTTTCTCTACGTCGGCGACTACTGCTAAAAAATTTCAGTCTCTCAAAAACGGCCTCACTAGTAAGTTCAAAACTTCAACAACGAATATTGACAAAGTAACTGTATTTGTCAGAATGCTCCAGGGCTGGAAAAGCCATGGGCCAGTACCAGAAGTTCCTACTCCAAGTGACAATAATGCAAATAATGACAAAAATTACCCAGAGAGACGACATTCCAGAGAAGACGGTTCAGATTCCTCTAAAGACAGTAGTCTTCAAAGTGACACTAGCGTGGATTCTGAAGATAGTTTCGCTTCAGTTATTTACGTACCTAAAGCAGACGGTTCTGGAGATCCCTTATCACCTACACCGTTATCTCCTGGCCCAACCTCACCTAGATTAAAAGTATCTTCAGTACCTACATCACCTCGAATGAAAAGTTCACCAGGGCTACCTTCACCTAGAATAAAACAGGCTTTTCCTTTAATACGACCACCTTCTTCGCCTAATGCAGTCCAAACGCCGGGATCAGTCAATAAAATCCTTGTAGCTCAGTACAGTTTGAAAAATTACTCTACAGCAAATGCTACATCTACATCACCAGTTAAGCCTCAATCAAAAAGTCAACCAAACTCTCCGCCAAAAGAGACAGAAGAAATAGTAATTCAACCCGAACCACCGCCACCACCACCACCGCCTTTAATTACTAAACCTATTCCTATAGATATTTTTGAGGAAATTGATCCAATACCGCCGATTAAAGAAGAAGAAGAAACACCCACAGAAATAACCAAAGAACTTATTGCAGAAATAAATAAGGATATTGAAGAAATACATAAGCTAACAGCCGAAACAAATGATATAAAACCTCGTGTAATTCAAGATGTCAAACCTTATCCTAAGATAACTTTACAAACCGTCGCAGAGCTACCAGAAATTCCACAATTTAAGCCCAAAGATTCTAATAAATGTACAACCGATACTCTTGATTCCAGAAGTGCAGATAGAAAAAGAAAAGAAAGGATACGACAAATAAAAGAGATGCTTAACAAAGGGATACCTCCGATAAGTTACAGCAGAAGACAACCTTTCCCTATAGTACGTAGTACTAGTAAAAATGAGCCAATTGCTAAAAGCCATCCAAAATTAATGTCTTTGGAATTATTTAATCCGGCAACAGATGATATGGATAGCGATTCAAGTGGCGTGTCATCCCCAGATTCAGTAGATAGTGTCATCAGTGTAATTCCAGAAGAATTGCGCAAAACAGCTATGGAGAAAGGTAATCATCTCATACCTTAACTTTGTTACTAATAGTTTTATATTCCATGATTCCTTCACAAAAGGACTAAATACTCTCCATATCGATTTATTTGATGAAATATCTATCAAACATACAGTTTTTCGTTAACTTGTCTTACAAGTTCTTGATAAATAGTAAAATATTTTATGGCATATTACATTTTACTGTTGCAGATCTCCCGAACTCCTCTAAGGAAGAAAAGAAAGAAGAAATATATATATCTATATCAGAAAAGTCACCGTCACCTTCACCTGCTGCTCCTCAAAGTCTTATTGAAGCTGTAGCCGAAGTAGCTCATTCACTGGATGAAACATGCGAAACCGTGATTCAGTGCAGCCCAAGGTCTAAAAGAAAGCATCTTGAGAAAATAGAAAGCGCTGAAGCAATGGCTATTGTGCAAGGGGCCTCTAGCAGTAGCAGTAGTAGTAACTGGAGTCTCAATAAATTATCACCAGGTGATCTTCGGATATTAGAAGACAAATCACGATCTCAATCCCACACCAGCTCTAGTGGAAGTTCTTCGAGCTTAGAACGTCTTTCACCTGGCCGGCGTTCAAAAGATCGTTCACCAAAACAGGGCAGTACAAGTAATTCTACTTGGAGCTTAAACAGGTTATCTCCGAATCGACCGGAAGGAAGATCTCTTGACGAAAATCTAAGCAAGAGCCATAGGAGTCCAACAAGGTTACCTTACGATTCAATTTCTATATCCAGTACGGACTCAGAAAAGTCTATATCGAAATCAGAAAGCTTTAATAGAATACAAGCTAATGAACCGCTAGTCACATGTAAATCGGATATGCTTGCTAAGGATGATGACTGGGTAGAGGAGCAACAAGGCCAACATTTAACTGAATTCGCTGAAAAACTAAGTGAAAAATTGTTACAAGAAATCGACCAATATTCTAAACGCATAAATGAAGAAGATTTTGATCTCCCTAGTAGTAGTAGCAGTGAAAAAAGTATCTCCCTTAGATTAAAGCGGGAAGAAGAAGACCGAAATACGCAAAAAATATTAGATGAGTTATCGGATAGCTTACAACATCTGGAAGAACCGTTTAAAAAGAACAACGATACTCAAGGCATGGATAAATCAAACGATAAAAATACATTTGTATCTATACACGATACCCAAGAGACTGATATAAACAAACTGTTTCCAAAATGTGGCTCAAAAACTAAAAGCAAAAAGAAGTCTAAAGATGTAAATCCTGTTATTTTAAAGTTCCGAGAATTAAAGAAATCAATGAAAGTTACTAGTGATGAGGATATATACCTCAATAATTGTGCCAACATCCAATACAATGTAAAACCAACCACAGACGAAAAATTACCTGATTTGGACACGAAAAACTCGGATGAAGACAGTGCCATATCTTCGAGCAACGGGAATCCAGAAATTACTATCGATTCCGGCAACTACGATACAAGTCAGTCTCTAGAAACCGGTTATTCTTTAGAATCAGAAATCAGCGTTGACTCCCTCTGTACAAGCACCGACAAACGATCTTCTCTGAAAGTCGGACAGTCTACCGATTCTAGTGACTTGGACAAAATGGAAATAAGTCCAGAATCGATTACGTCAAGGTCGAGTACAAGCACTGCTCCTTTAAAATCCGGTTTTTCTATTGAATCCAGTGACACGTCCGCTGGCAGCGACTGGAGTCGACGCGACAAGACCGGGAGCACAGCTTCCTTAGGGTGCGCTAGTTTGGCATCGTTACCTTCTTGCAGCGAATGCTCGAAGGACAGGAAACTATTAGACACTCGATCTTGTTCGGAGGACACGGCGACTGTCCCCGTAATACCCGCCCGCGCAATTCCACACGCTCCTCTGCTGCCCTCTTTGAGCGATGGTTCAGACAGCTTGCCGTCAGAGGGAGGAGCTGTCACCTACCATAGGTACTACCACGTCTTCAAGCGGGGTGAACTCGATCAACTGATCGAAAAATATGTTGAAAGCTTACACGTGGTATCCTCCTACTACGACCAAGCCAGTTGGTGTGTTATAGCGGAAAAAGTGCAAGTGTGGACTATTTAAATGAATTCCGTTAAATCGTTTATAGTAGCTAAGGTTCAATTTCAGTTTATTGGCCTTAAAGAAGTTTCATAGCAACTAATTACGGACGAATTCCTGATGTGTTTGGGTGAATGAACATTGATTTAAAAAGAACATTTGTTAAGTGAAGTTAGTAAAATCAAGTGACCTTCTTGACGAACTCTAGTGAGTGTTAAGGATATGTTACAGGAACCGGGTTTTGTATTCGACGGAAACCAATGCAAATGGCCAAAAGCAAAGCTTTTGTTTTTAACCTAAAATATTCTAGTTATTCTTTAGTGGATTAATAGTTGTTAACTTTATTGGAATCAAATTTTCTCGCCCTTGAACGCAAGTTACCATTAAGACTGCGTTCAATTTCACGGGCGTTTGATAATCAATGCGACAATTAAACTCGCATGAAATCTAAGAGCTTTAAATAGAAATGAAATATTAATATAATATATTATATATCAAGGCTCAAGTATAATATAAGCTATTCATAGCTTATTTACTATTATATCCATCATTCATATATACCGTTGTATTATAAACTTATTATAAACATTTTACTGATATTTGATTTATACCATTTTCCAAGACCAAGTCAATTACAACTAACCAAGTAGTTTTTGATTATTAAAATATAATTATTCTATGACAATAACACGAATAGCATCACATTCATCATATTACTTTTCAATATATCTTTTAACGTGAATCACACACTTATTATACTCTAAATGGCTTGTGGTTTTGGATCATGGTATAAACCTTCTTAGAATTCGATTAGTAGTTCAAAATGTAACTTTGTTTCAGTATTAATATTCAAGATTAAAATGAGCTGGCCTCGCTATTGATATGAGTTTTCTAATGTGTAAGGGTCCATGTAATGATCTCACACCGATACATCAAATTTTGTATGTTTGATTCGTACTAAATCGGACCATTTAGTAGGTTAGAAGACTAGTCGACGTAGAGTCATAGCAAACATATGCCCTAGCCTATTTTATGATACTTGAAAGTACAAATACTTACAAATTTGACATGTTCAATACTCAATGTGTATGTACAACTTACGTACCTATATGTTAAGTGTACTTTGTAAATTATAGCCTTACAAGAGGTGCCGGTTTCTCTTCTGTTTTCATCAAAATATATTATATGTAATCCTTAAATATACCTACTTCATTCGTTGTATAAAAATAGGTTGCATCATACTTTTCCCATGATATATTTGTAATTTATGGTAAGTAAAAAATAACGAATTTTAAATTTCTTTTGTCAATGGTTTATTAGTTCATAGCATAATTATGTAGGTAAGTTAAGTAAATAATATCGCGATATGTTACAACGTTGGATTAAATTATCAGAAATATGAACCATATACAAATCATGGAAACTATAGTGTTGAGAACAATAATTACGGATTGCTTTCGCAAAAAAGAATAATAATATAAATGTTGAAAATAATCGTTATCATGATGTAAATAATTGCTATAAGTATCTATATAAAGCTACTAGAATTTAATTATATAATCAAAAACAAGTGAGATTACAATTAATTAGTATAGTGACGTGAACTCGACCTGTACATTTATTTGTGGAAATCAAGTGTACATTTAAATATGAATCTCGAAAATATGTAAAAATTAAATGTACAGGGTTCGTAGTCAGCATTGTCATAGGATAGTATATGCAATTAGATAAATACTACTGAAACTGTAGCGAATAGGAGAAGTAATATGTAAAATGCACAAGTAACAAACTTAATTTAACCTTTACGTAAGTCTTCATTGTAAGTCAGTACCACTGTCGATTTTGGCGTTAGGCTTTAGTGAACTGAGTGGACATAAATTATAACACAGGTTTAATTGAATTTATTTATTTATTGACTATTTAAGTTAAATTTTACAATATCTACTTTTATATGCCCTTATATATTTATATAAAGATGTTTTAAGGTGTTTCTTAAAATAACTTAACAGATTATGTAAATGTTAGTTATTGTTATTATTAGTTTACGGTTTTTGATTTTTCAGACCCGGCTCGAAGGACCAAAAAAGATTGATCTCGTCAGTTCACTAAATCCATAATCGCAAAATGCATTACGCAACACACTCCATTCATTATATACGCAATTAATTTAATAAGTTTTCTATATTTACTAAAACTATTAGTTTTGAAAGTTGACGTGGGCCCGAGAGGCGTTAAATTAATTTAAAGTTGTGAGGTTTTGACGCATATCAGTGCTGGTTAAGTGTAGACAAAGTATAATTTTTCCTATTTTTGTATATCGCGACTATTATTTCATATATTTCGAACAGGGTGTCACTGTCAGGTGAACGATAAACAGGTGTTAACGAAACATTATGCACGTAGAGAAATAAAATAGATATTAAAAATTTATCTTATTCTCCAAGTGACCAAATCGACACCATACCGCGCTCGCTAACCGAACGTTCAAAAATCTTTAAACTTTATTAAAAAAAAAAAAACAATATTTTCCCGATTTTGATAGTTTAGTAAACGAGCGTTCGGTATTTAAATTATATAGCTATTGATACAATATTCGGGCTGTATAATACCTATATTCGCCGTAATCTTATATTACAACATGTTATTTTAAGATGGATATCCGCTGTGTAAATACGTATTTTGGATTGCTGAATTTCATGTTGGCTTGTCTGTGATATATGATAGAAATTGACACGACCGTATTATTTGAAAATCCCTCCGAATAGCTTCAAAAATATTTTGTTTCGATTCTCATGTAAATTTCGTTAAAAATATTACTTATTACTTATTCAGGTTGATTGCACATGTATTTCGAGATGGCGGATTAAAAAAATATGTCTTTTTGTTAAATGTTTCTCTTTAAGTATTGTTCTTTTCGCGAAATTTGACACAAAAAATGTAATTCTTAATTTTCTGAACGTTCTTCATTATTATTAGGTAGTATACCTCTTTGAAATATGTGTAATAATTAGAGATGCGCCGAATATTCGTTTCGTATTCGGTATTCGGCGTATTCGGCATATTTTTCAGTATTCGT
>DWNR01005527.1:0-10111 GCA_018250455.1 Polygonus leo
ACATTCTTTTAGAGAATATGAGGACAAGGGTGATTTTACACGAGTCCAACTTTACTACTTCTATTAGGCACTGTAAGACATGAATAATCATAAGTAAGGCGGGTATGCTCCAGAACTACGAAATTTACACAGAATACTGAGAACAATAAATAAAATAAGTATCGAAAGCAGAGATATATCAAAAGATCAGCGTGAGAACGAATATTTTATTTTATTAAAATTATTATCTTCAAATGGCGTATCTGAATATTAAAATAACAGACTGAACACAGTAAAATGGGTAACTAAGGCATTTATTTTTGTAATCATCTTAAAGTAAATCAAACAAAGGGAACTTAAACTTAATACCTTATTTTTTTCCAGCTTATTCTAGGTGGTAGTGACAATATTTGGTAGGCATATATTAATAAAATATTACTCGAAAATAATGTACAGATAAATATTTATAAGTACGGTTTTTATGCTCAAGAACCGTAAATGTAAAAAAAAACGAAAAACAATAAGTTACTTTGAGTATCGAAAGCAGATACATTAACGCGATGGCCCTACAGATTGTCCCGAAGGAGGCCGACTTGTACGGCTGTCTCGGGCTCCAAGAACCTCCGCTGAAAGGGTATGTGGTCAGATGCCTCCAGAACCTATTTGTTAAATATTAACGCCCCCAGAGTAAGAACCTCTGATACGTTAAGAACCTTAATGTTTGAGAGCATCCGACCATACAATGTGTTAATATTTAATCGAGTATAATATGTGATTGTTGTTCAAATCTTACGCATTTACATAGTGATGAGATCAACATTAGAGTCAGAATGAATATTTTAATTCATTTAAACAAGTTTTCTTCGGAGCCAACTCCATTGTTACAATGAAAGACTGAGGTGAAGAACGCAGTAAAATGGGTGACTAAGGTATTTATTTATTTTTATACAAACAGAAGGCGGGAGAACTCGCGTAGTTTGACTGGGAAGATACCACCGCCACCCTCAGTGAAGCAATTCATCCGTTTCGGTTTGGAGTGACGTTATTTTTAGCTCTATTTATTTTGATTTTCTTTTATTTATTTTTAAAATTAGATGATTTTCATTGAGACTGTTGTTTCATAATTATCTGTGTAATTGATTTGCGGGAAACACATCTAACTTAACGTCAGGTGGCCTGCAAGCCCGTTTGTTACTTTGAATACGCATAAGAAATCCTTTATGCGTTTCAATTTTCATGCACTGAGGTAGTAATGCCTTACCATCGGACTTTGCGTAAGTTTAGAAACCTTTAAACATTTGGATATGTACGTACTGTATGGCTGTTTGAGTGCTGACTCTCTATCATATAAAAGGCGAAGCAACTTTTAGCAACAGACACCGTAACATTGAAAAAAGGCCAAGTTTGCATGGGATTTGCATATGACGGATAGAACCATGCAATAAAAAGGATACGTCCATGTTATATGCAATACTTATTACTTTAACATATCCAATAGTGTAAGTAATAGTGTAAATAATAGTGTAAGTAATAGTGTAGTTCTTGCAGTAGGTGTTGTAGTATCATATCAAAAATAATAACTTTTTAAAATAAAAATAAGATTATTGTTTTAACGATCTAGATAATAATTTTCAAATATAATAAATGAACCTTCAAGAGATGTAGTTCTGTGATACACAAACGCACGAACAACGATGTTTTAACAATGTTCGTTACTATTGTTTACCTTTGGGTACAGAACCCAAAAAGTACGAACGCCAATGACGACACTCGGAATAACCTGGCTCCGTCCCCAGGCTATTCGCCTAAACTTTCAAATATCTACCAATTTGGGTTTGAAGAATGCAGCCTTATGAAGGGCGGGAGGACGAACAGATGGACTACGAAATCTTAATAATAATAAAGTCTCGTTGAAACCCCTTGGGTACGGTACCCTAAAAGTTACCTGGCGTGTCGTCGGAGGAGGTGACTAAAAAAGTTTAATTAATTACGTATGCAAATTGACAAAAAAATCTCAGCGGAGGACGAGATAATGAGATTGTGCGCGGCACGTACACCCGACATTGAATCATGTGGTGGAACAATATTACCAGTCAGTTGAGTCACTCGGGGCGTTAGATATTGTGAATATAAAGAGAATAAACGATAATTTGGTACTCGAAGGATCTTGACCTTATTGTTAAATAATGTAACAGAATGGTTTGGTAAATAACTTTTTGTTTTTATTATTTGTTATAATAGGAGCCATATTTGAATACATTCAGTAAAACTTTAAATTTTTTATCAATTACGATTCAAGTTATGCAGCACTAAAAATGACGGGAGAAAGTCTTAATAATAGGGTCCCGTTGGCACATTTTGGGTACAGACCCCTAAACTTTACCTGGAGTATCGTCGTAAAATATTAAAATTAATTACGCATGCAAAATGACAAAAAAACTGTCAGCAAGGGATGAGATAATGAGATTGTGCGCGGCACGTATACCCGACATTGAATCATGCAGTGGAACAATATTCACAATAAGTTACTTGGGGTGTTAGATTCTGTGGATGCAAAGGGAGTTAACGAATATATGAGTACTTTAGGCTCTTGAGCTCATTGTCAGTATGCAGTATTCAGTATTTTATTGCATAATACAGGTGTTTACAAGATATTTTTGTACAATTTTAGATCTCTGTATGTACCCTATGGGCGTGCAATTTATTACACAATCTATTAATTACAATAACTATGAAAACATTAATTAAATTACAGTAACAAAAAGAGCTACATTATTAAATATTAACAGCTACGTTATTAAATATTACAGCTATCATTATTAAATATTAACATACATTATAAACAATTTAAAATAATTAAAATAAAATGTCAAGAAATTAATTTATACATTAAATAATTTGTCATTTAGGTATTCATCAATTGTATAATAACATTTGCTTATCAGTAATAATTTTAATTTGATTTTAAAGTGTGTAATTTCTAGAAGCTTTATTCCGTCTGGCAGGTGATTATAAATATTTGTTGCCATACCATACACACTTTTTTTATACAATTTCGATTTCGGGACATGATTAGTCATTATATTTAATCTATTTTTGGTTTTCCGGGGACACCTTGCGTATTTTATGCTAAATAGTTCTAAATTCTCTTTTACAAAGATGCAGACCTCATAGATATACAATGATGGAAGGGTTAATACCTTGAGTTCGGAAAAGAGCGACTTGCAGCTATGTCTTTGATTGACTCGAAATATCGCACGTATACATCTCTTTTGTAGTTTAAAAGCTTTCATATTATCAACTGAATTCCCCCAATGAATTATTCCATATCTTAAATTTGAAACTACATGTCCGTGGTATGCCGCTATAGCTGTGTCTTTATTAGCAAATTCGGTTAGTTTTCTCAATGCAAATACAAATCTACCTAATTTTTTACATAAATAGTCAATATGAGTCTTCCAATTTAAATTATTATCTAAAACAATTCCTAGAAATTTATGTTCAGTAAGCTGCTCTATTACATTGTCCTCATATTTAATAACGAAATTTTGCTTCCTTGCTTGATAAAATTTAAATTGTATGTACTTTGTTTTTTTTAAATTAATTAATAAATCGTTATCTTTCATCCACTGAATATTATTTTTAAGAGCGGTATTAACAGTGTCTTCGAAGTTACATGTATCCATGCTATTTACGAGCAGGGTCGAGTCATCGGCAAAAAGAATCATTTTTTGATTAGTACTCTTAGGTAAATCATTTATATATATAATAAATAGTAGAGGGCCCAAAATACTGCCTTGTGGAACTCCGCGCTCTACAATTTTTGGTAGAGATTGAGCTTTAAGTTCAGTTTTACTTTCTGGATCTATATATGATAGTTCCGTGTATTGTTTCCGGTTAGATAAGTACGAATTGATGAGATTGTATGCTGGCCCTCTGATTCCAACCGCAAAAAGCTTTTTGAGAAGCTTTTCATGATTTACGAAATCAAAAGCTCTCGTCATATCCATAAAAATGGCTAATGTCTGTTTTCTATAGTCTAAGCTTTCGGCAACATTACGCAAAAGTTCATATACAGCAAGGTTTGTTGAACGGTTTTTTCTAAATCCATATTGTTCATTACTAAGTATTTTCGAATTTTCTAGAAAACTATAGAGCCGCCTATGAACGATCTTTTCAAATACTTTTGAAAGAACAGGTATTAATGCAATAGGTCGATAATTATTACAATTATATTTATCGCCCTTTTTGTGAAGTGGCTTAATAACAGTCGTTTTTAATTTAGTCGGATATTCACCTTGAGTGAGGCAAAGATTAATTATGTAGCTTAAAGGTACTGAAATATGTGATGAGCAAACTTTTAAAATTTTACTTGATATTTCATCGTAACCTACACTATTAGTGTTTTTTAGCCCCATTATGGTTTTGTCAACTTCTTTCGGCGTCGTGGGATACAAAAATATAGACTTCACCTGGGAGATTGTATGGTACGAAGAATTATAATTTAAATATGTATTTTGTGAAATATTATCTATAATGTCAATAAAATTGTTATTAAAAATATTTGCCATGTCAATAGGATTTGTTATAATTGTATTATTATATTTAATAGAAGTGATGTCATGTCTGTAACTTTTGAAACCATTTATAATTTGCCATGTCGTTTTAGATTTATTTTGGGACTTATTCACAAGATTTTTATGAAATATACGTTTAGAATGTTTAATGACATTTTTTAGAGTATGTGAATAGGTATAGTATTGTTTTTTTATTTTTTATTACGTGTGTTAATGCAGCTTTGCCAATGTAAAAACCGTTTCCTCTTACTTGATTGTTTAATTCCGCGAGAATTATCCACTTATATTTTAATTCTTTTTATTGGAAAACATAACCTATAAAATAGATTAAATATATCATGGAATTCTTCGAATGAATCATTGACGTTTTGGCTTTCGTATGTACTCGTAAAATAAATGCTTTCTATAGAATTTTTAAATTTCTTAATATTCTCAACACTGTAGTCCCTGGTATTTATGTACCAGAAGCCTATTTTAGACTTTTCCAGTTTAATCGGAAATTTTAATAATTGTGCAGAGTGGTCGGAGAGTCCAAGGTGCATTATTTTAGAAGTACAGCCGTAACAGTTATGTGCCATATTATCCAAACAAGTTTGACTTTCGAGCCTAGTCACAGAGTTAAATTCTAACCTTAGATTGTAATTCAATAATAATTTTTTAAATTCTAAAGTCATGTAAGATTTTTTTAATACATCAATATTAAAGTCACCACAAATTATTACCCTCTTACCATGTTTGAAACATACTTTGTCACATAGATTATCTAATTGTTCAATAAACTCTTTAAAATTATTTGTATTGGGAATTCTGTAAACACATATTATAATTAAATTATAGTCTGTCATTTCCACTGCACAGCATTCAAATACTGAATGAACTGCTAAACTATTTATGTCCTCTAGAGCAATACAGTTGACACCTTTTCGTATTAGGATACAAGAGCCTCCTCTCTTTTCGGGGCGTGTGTAAATCGATATTAGTTCATAGCCAGAAATAGTAATATTTTTTCATGTCCATGTTGTACAAAATGTTCAGTGAAACATAACACATCAATTTCTTCTTGCGTAATTAATTCCTGTAATATAATTTCTATCTGACTTATTTTTGGAAGCAGACTTGCCACATTCTGGTGTAAAATTTTTAATTCTTTATTATGTGTGGATACGAAAAAACTGCTGCTCTTCTTCCTGTTTTTTTACAGATTGTTTCGAACTTTTGAAGTAATAAGTTATTTTACTTTTTTCAAAAGCCAATAATTTATTTTTCTTACTTATTATTTGAGCGTTTATATAATTCTGGTAATCTAGTTTATATTTTATATGTAGGACATCTTTTAGTACTCTACAGCATATATTTTTGATTAAATTCTGTTTAATTGGTATTTCCGAGGCATATCCCATATCGATGTAGGCTGTATTTTTATTCATGTTGCAAATGTGTTTAACCTCGTAATTTAATTTATTTACATTTAGGTATTTGTTGTATAGAGTTTGACACACCAATATATTAGTATAAGACATACTTATTAACCACTTATCCAAACTTGATTTTAGTTCATAAGGGTGAGTATCGTAGGTACCAGCAAGTAATACTATATAGTCTTCATTTGTTAGAATTTTCACTTCTTGTGGTAGAGTTGAAACTATATTTTTCATAGTAGCGCCTGGTTTGCTAAATGAAAATACCTCATACGAAGTACCCAATAAATCTTGTAGCATATCCTGCATTTTATAAGCTTGTGTGTCTGAAAAAATAAGAACCTTATGTTTCTTTTTTATATTACATTGTGATTCTTTTGACACATTAATTGGCCTATTTAGTTCTTTATTGTTACTGTCTGAAATTAATTGATTATCGATTTTATTTGTATTTAATATTTGCCCGAGCGGACTCTTGTCATAGTTTTGTTTTGTGTTACCTACGGGTGTAACCAGTTTACTAGGATTTTTTGATGTTGGACTTTCTTTTACAAAAGTAGGCTTCGATTTTTGTTTTTTCTTTTTTTGAGATGAAAGACAGTGTTTATCACGGGGAATTGGCGATTTGCAGAGGTTTTCAGAAACACCTAATTGTTTGTATCGATTAAGTTTTTCTATGCATTGTGAAAGTTGAGCTTTCAATTCTGAATTTTCTATCGATAAATTTTCAATTTCAACATGCGCGCCTTCTAGATCCAAGGTTAGCTGGTTGATGTATGATTTAAGATTGTTTATTTCATCATTTGCATCACTAATATTAGGGAGACTTCGAACTGAATTATTGTGCGGACTTTCATATGACGATGGCATGTCTTCACTGTCATAAGACAGATGTGTCAAGTCATTAAAAGATTTAGTTTTTTTTCTCAATGTAATATTTTCCATATTTGATAATAGTGCCCTCTTTGATGATCGCTGTAATGATGTTGTAACTATTTGAGTTTATAATATCTATTGCACAAAAGAAGGCGCCACTTGTCATTAAGATGTTTGATATCATCAATGTCGGTGCAGATCCTATATTGTTATAATAGTCCAATAGATGGCGCTTATTCGTCTCTAGTATGGAGATTTCAGGTGCTGCTATTCAATACTAGATGTCGCTGTTGTGACAAATGTTCGTAACGACAATTATTTGAAATTGATTTTCGATAAAATTTTTCTTCCACATACACAGTCATGAATTTATTGTAGAAACACTTCGGAGTAAAATATATGAGATTTTCACTAGTTCTTAAGTTGAAATATTTCCAGTTTTAGGCACTTTTCACAATATAATCAAGTTCTTCAATATTTGATTGATTATTACATTACTAACACGTATTTTCGATAGATAACGTTTGTGCACATTATTTCACACACTATAAACAAAATTAATGTAAAAACTGTAACTAAAATGAAAAAAATATTATTTTTATGAATTTTCGTATCAAGAGGTATCGTTAACATGTATTTACTTAGCAGCGCCACCTGGCGGACTGATCAGGTGGACTCCATGCTCGTTTTGCTACCTTTACACAATAAAAAAAATCATCAATAACGAAATTGGTCTTAGGCCAGTAGCACACCGAGCGACATCTACATACAATTCTGTTTAAATTCGTGTGTGCGCTCGCCCGAGTCCTCATTGTGTCCCCGACTTGCTTATTCACCTCGTATTGTGCAGAGCGTATTGTCCAAGCTATTTGGGCATAAAGGATGCCATTTTGCTCTTTTATTACACGAAATTGCGAGGAGTGTTTGCAGAACTGCATCCACCTATGAGGACTGCCTGAGGGAATTGCAGATTACCTGCTCGCCCGTGCAGGATTACAAAGTTATGTAGTGAACTTTAAAGTAGTTGTATCTACAAAGTTGTAAGTATCTTCTTCAGGCAGTTACTTGGCTTGTGTTTTGGTATTTTGGAAGTACTTAACTAGGTTTAATCTTGTAAATGGAGCGTTTATATAAATACCCACATGATTTGTGCTTTAAGTAATCGATTTGGCCATTCAACGTGGTAATGTTGCCAGCGTTTTGGGGACTCATCCCAAAGATAGTAATTTGGATGAAGCTTATTATATTGATTTTATTTCTTTGTTGTATATTTGTCTTTTGTATTTTTTTTTAATATTTTGTTATGTTTTAGTCACTATTTTAAAAAAATAATTAAAGTAAAATAAGTAATTGAAAAACGATCCAACTTTGTTTAAAAGAAAGCAAAAAAAATGATTGGTTGGAAATAAAGATCTTTGTATTATCAAAACTATTACGGAAGAAAAGTTCTGGGACTGGCAAACAAAACGTAATAGTTGCAAATTCAATTTCATTTTACTGTAAAGACAAACATTGAAATTGTATCAGATGCTTATGGTTATTAATGTGATTCTTTAAGAGATGGCACTTTTTGGTCAAGCAGATTGAAGTAGTATTACTTCAATTCAAGTTCAACCTGAATTATAATTACGTATATATCTAATTTCTATTTTTACAATTTTCTAAGCAAACATAGCATCCCTTTTTAACTATGCAATAATAATTTTCAAAACAACTGTAAATATATGGTCGAAACAAGGAAAAAAAGGACATTATTTCTTCGGTGACATGGAACAAAACAGGACTAGTTATTATAACACTTTATAACTTAAACAATCCTATCGTATTTTAGTTAAAGATAAACGTTTTCGATACAACTATTGCACTTCGCCTAGAGCCCATTGCTACATGAATTTGAATATGTAGTTTGTGTACTCACTGATACACGGGTGATGTCGGATCATTATACCTAGAGAGTATAATATTTTGCGTAGTTGTTTATAAGCTGTTGTTTATGAGCTATCTGTGTTTCGGTCGTATAAAGTGGGTTGTGAAAGAGGAGAAGCTTGCAATACTGAGATCGCTTTTAAGATAATAAAACATATATTTTCGGTTTTTAGTACGTCCACTACAATTTGTTTATTTATTGTAAAAAAATATGACGTCACATATACACAGTTTCCGATACTACAGGACCACTATGACTAGAGCCTATGCTGCATGAATTTGACTATGTAGTTTGTGTACTCACTGAAGCCCGGACCAGAACAAATATTAGCGCAGCGTGCACACCCGGGCATGCTGACTAGAATACACGGGTGCTGCCGGATAATTGTACCTACGAGGGTTTGATGTTACCACGCACCATTTATTTATGAGCAATTTGTGTTTCGAAAGGGTCGTTAAGTATTAACGATTATTTTCTAATCTCACGGACTAACAGGCATAACACGTCTTCACGTCTGTATCTAGTTGCGCGCAATAACGAACTAATATTCTTACTTCAATCTCCTATTAAGGTATATTAACAGTCCCTTTGAACGGTCCTATTCGGAGTTTGTCATGGATGTCCTAGCCACTTTTTTTTCATAAAAAGGTGGTAAACGTGTATGCAGTCTGCAGAAATGGTTAGTCGTCACTGCCGCCCATGGATATTAATTATCATCTCTGAGTACGATTAAAACGTACTTGAGGTTGACCACAGATGTGTTGCTACCCTTGAGGACTAAGATGTTCGCCTTGCGTTTAAGTATAGCTCGTGACCACGCCTCTCCAAGCCGAAACACAATAAATTGCTTCACGAAGGTTTATGAGGTTGGCGGTGGTACCTCCCTGGTCTCAATACATGAGTTCACCAACCACCAATGTACCTACCTGGCAAGCAACAAAAGTAAATAGTAAAATACTTAATACAAAAATTCTCCAAAACCGTAGGAGCCGTTACGGAGAAACTTATTATTATTACCTACATACAAACATATATACAAGAATTGCTCGTTAAAAGTATAGGATAAATAAGAAATAAAATGGTCAAAAATATTTGCTATGAACATCGTTTTATTTAAATGTCGCTGGGCATTAAAAACTCTGAATGGTTTCGCGACGGAAGCCCGTGAAAGTTTGATAGGAGTTTTAAATAACTTTGCGCACCGGCAGCGCGCGGCGCCGCGGGCATCAGCTAGCTAAGCAGTAGGATGTCTGCACACTATAACGAAACACCACTACATAGTAAATAAAAAAGTAAAAAAAAAAAAATAACTTAAACGGATTTATATTGCAGAT
>DWNR01005528.1:0-10110 GCA_018250455.1 Polygonus leo
CAAATTTTTATTTTTTAATAATTTGACATCAAGAATATTTATAGCACTAACTTTTCACCTATCTACTACCACCCTCCATACTTTACTTTATTATGTACGAGGCATTGCAGCGTACATCGGTATAGCTGGTATAATTTAAAAAATTGTTGCCCTCCCGCAAGGATTTCGGCAAAAAAGTGAGGATACAGAGAGGTGAAAGGGATTAAGTTACTATTAAATTGTTGTATATTATAATAACAATCTAGACAACTATCATCAAGCCATTATTTATATCTAGGTTAGTAGCTAGGTTTCAGCACTGAGTGATTTATAATTACATGATCTTATTTGCAATAAGTGTGAAACGACGCCATCGCTCAGTGTCACTTAAGTAAATGTCTTGATACCGGACTGAATTAGATTAATTGTGATCAGTTGATCACCATCCAAATCTTTGGTCGGATACTATAAAACCTTTAAAACGTAATACAAAACTACATATACGTCATTTATTTTAATGAATGTAAGACTATGCATTTCCTACTATTGCGATTAAATTATTTTTCGTCTCCTCACGTCATATGCAGTTTCCCACCGTCTTGCGAACTGAATTAAATTAGAAAATAAAACCGTTTAATATGTGAAAAACCTCAAATAAAAAGTAATTAATTTTAAGTTTATAAGTATAAACTGTGTCAGCATGAGCCTGGCTCTTTCACTAAGGCCGTTTAAATCTACATCTAAACTACTCTTTTTCACGTCGGCACGATTGCACTTTGGCCTTTCCGACCTCATTAACGATTCATAAAAAGAGCGAGCTGATTTAATGCTATTCTTCTAACCGAAATTTTAAATACCACTTTCCAAGACGCTATTCGTTAACCTAAATCTAACTTTCATCTAGCCCTAACCTAAAAAGTTTGCTTAATAATACGTAATTGTTTATATTGAAATGTTAAAGGTATTTCACATTTCCGAAGTAAGGCGGAAGTACTTTCGAGTAATGAAGTGATGCTTGGCAGGAATAGGACAATTTAGTTATGACACTGAAGTTAAAAGGGATTTTGATAAGAATTATGATGCTCAACATTTTAATCTGAACAAAATTGTTGAACAACCTTATTTTATTAGTTATCTTAATCCAACCGAAGCCATCCGTCGGAAGCCGGAAATGAAATCAGCACGGGAATAATTGTGACGTACAGCTGTGCTTGAGGTTTAAAAATGCGTCGATAGCTATGGCTAGGAGGTATAGGTTAGGTTAAATGTAGGTCCGCATTGCGCAACGTATATGTATGTACGAGGGACAACTAGAAGTCATGCGCATGAAGCGGTTTTATATCTTTTGATAGGCGGTCGTGCACGGGACATGTGCAAAAACGATGGTAGCGTTGGTCGTAATTGATTTTTACACATCTTTATGAATGAGACCTCTCATTTTCTTTTTATTTTAAGGAAATATAGCTTTTCTACATAGCAGCCAATTTTTTGTCGGTTCAGACCATAGGGAAATGAAACAAGCAGTAATGTTCCCGCACTGGATTTTATATTTTTTTCTATTAATGTTTGTATTCCACTACCAACTCCACAAAATCTCGAGTTAACGACACCACAAATGTGTGATAAAAAAAAATATTTTTTTACCACAACTAAAATCATCTGATTAGGCCAATTTAAATAAATTATTTCAAAAACTATTTTGGTACTTCACTTCACATGTTAGGAAAAAGTAATTCAAGTATTCCGGACCTATAAAGAGAATGAAATTAGTTTCAGTGGTCTTAACCAAAAGTCACGTGAGATTGATTTATAAACATCACGGAAGAATTGTTAGGATATAGCGAACGCCCCTACTTAAAGACGTATGCTTTAACACTTATAAGTTAATTGTTTATGTAATGGTTGCCGTAGGTTACTGAGAAGTTAAACTTGCAAAGAAATTGAAATAACTATAAACAAGGTAATATTTCGATTTTCTTTTTCTACGAATATTGTGGGTATTTTTTATGAAAAATCTTTCCTTAAAACTAACTGGCGTTGTTTCATTCGGGCTTAGGGGAAAGTACCAAGAACTTACGCGGGAAAATTAGTGGGACTTGAAAAGTCCTATTTTACGTTGATTATCTATACGTATAATAAAGCTAAAGAGGGTCGGAAGTCTGTACATGGAAGATATTCGCAAAATAGTTGGCTGGGGATATTTAGAATCGATAACAGAACATGTTTTAACAGTTTTAGAATTTTTGTCTGTTTATTTGACCACACATCACGTAAAAACGGCTCAATGGATTTTGATGCAAACTTGACTAATCTGTCGAGAAGAAAAATTCAACCCCTAAAAGGAGGGGTAGCGGGCGGAGCCACGGGCACAACTAGTTATTTTATAGTACATAAATAAATTTTATGTTATTTTCTAACACATATTGAAAAGCATAAGCGTAACATCCATTTTATCACAATCGCTGTTAAATACACCTAGGTATATATAATTGAAATACGCTGCGCAGTCGGACAATGGAAACTGCACTTGAAATGAAATTTCGACTCAAATATAGGAATAATTATAAAAAGCCATTCAACTCACACAAAAGATTATGAAGTAGAATTGATATTACTGTAGGTACGAAAAACGTTAAAGTCCTGACGGAGTCACGCTGCGATAACTAAGTGTAAGCGTATTTGTTTGTAATAACAGTACTTCACAGACTATTTTCATAATTCTGACAATGTTTACAAGCATCGCGAGTAGTGTGTATATGAACACGAGAAATCCACATGGTCAATTTAAGAATACATGACGCAGTATATGTTACGTACACATTTGTATATCTATTAACCAAATTTATTATCATTGACATTTATTGACAAGCACGTAAAGGAATGATGTATAGCCGTTTGGAATAAGTATTCGGGAATAAAACAATACTTTCATTCATGGACTCGTCCAAAAAGTAGTTTCTTTTTTTTTATTCCGGCGATGCTTGGGTGACTTCTGGCGTTGCTAGTGCCCAAAGGTGACAGGTGGTGGAGGTGGGTCTACACTACAACAGTCCGTATATAAGAATAATTTAGCAAAAAACATGCCAATTTCGTACCAAAAATATAAAATAAATAAAAAAAAAACAAGATATGATCGTAAGGTGTAGAATCGAAACATAACTGCTAGCTATCACCACATTTTATTTAATAACTATTATATTGAACTAACCAGTGCTTGACTGTTATAAAGTTAATCTTTTTATTTGAGCACTCAAAGTTTTACCCCTGGCTAGTTTGAAATTTAAATCTTTATATGTATATAAAAATCTCGTGTCACGATGTTTGTCCGGGCGAATTTCTGCAATTACCGGACAGATTTTAATGAAATTTTGTACAATTACGTGACTTTGTCCAACTTAAAATATAGGCCATATTTTATTTCGATTCATGTCCTTAATTTTTTTGAATGAAAATTATAATTTGCTATATTTATAATGTATAGTAATGAATAAAGGACATTTGTTCTGACGGCGTGTTTTCAATCGTATAACTTATACGATGATTTGTTAATAAATCACATAAAACAATATTATTCTGTCTCTATTCCTGTCAATACGTGCCTCAACTACCTCATTATCAGACTCCCTACACGATCAACTGTATTCCCGACCCAATTGCATTGCTTTGTATTATTAATTGCTAGTAATTAATACACCACACTGTTCCAATACATGACTTCGTTTGTTTACAAGTACAAGCGAATTAAACAAATATGTCTACAGAGAAATATAACATTCCAATTTGAAGAACATAAACATTTATTCATACAACTTGATCCAGATACCAAGTTGCCTTGTCATGCAAAGAAGAATTTATTCAACTATTTGCCGCAGTTTACGGTACATAAAAAAATGAATTTGAGCCTCAAAACGGCTACCTTATAAAACAGAAATTCTTTAACAGGCAGATTATAGTCTCTCATATTTTTATAGCTTAAGCTTCTTAATCTATAAAATTAAGGAAAATGAAATTATTTCAGTGTTTCAAGTTATCTACTTTAAAGTTTTATTTATTTAGTATTTTTCCTACATTATAGTCATAGGTTTAACAAGGCCGATCGGAACAAAATTTGGGCAACTTTCGTTTATAGTATTAGTAATAAATAAATAAAATATAGTGAACAAAAATAAATTACAACTTTACATAGTTTATGCAGACAAATAAACTTATGTAAATTCTTACATACATTATTCATGATATACTTATACTATACCTTATATTTAATTTCATGTTAAAAAATAAATACTATGCAATTCTAACAATATCACATTCATGTATATATAAATTGAAATGTCAACCGTATCATAAAAAAGACATTCAAGTTAGGCAGGTATTATTAACTAAATTGTTCTAAATTAAGGTCCGGTCACTTTTAAGAAAAACACCTTTTTATGATGTAGTTATTCTAGGTATTTTTCATATTACAGGAATGAAGTCGACAACAAAGTTGTTCTGCTTGATTTACGATTAGACCAGATAGTGAGTAATAATGGTATAATTACACCTTTGTTTGAACTGTGGAAGTGAAGCTTTTTCATGCTATATTAAAATTCAAACGTAATTTCCCTGCTAAACAATGGTGAACAAAAAATAAATAGAATCAACTGCTTCAGTAATTGAATCATGTTGCATGCTTACTGCTCTATTACATTATTATAAGAAAAGATTTTATCTGCTGGAAAATAAACTATATGCATGTACAATGTCCGTTCTTACGTAACATAATTTTGGTTCATTTCTAAGTTCAGCTAAGGTTAAATATGATAAAAATGGACAACAGTATAAAATGTTGTATAACAACAGACCACTTTATTATTTTATTATACACATATTGAATTCTTCTAATAAAACGAAGAATTGACAGAAAAATACTATTATTATTGCAGAAGTAAGGAAAAGCTGCTCTTTTGTAAAAATGAAAGCTTTCTGTTTTAATACTACATCTTTATAATACCTATTGAGTAATTTTTTTTTTAACATAACAGGTGATATGTCGATGATTCTTTTTTATTATAGTTAAAATCTTTACCAATCCACTATGGTTATTTTACTTTTCCAGTGACATGGTAAGAAGTGAAAGTTTGAACTGTGGTGGTTGGTATGAAGTCGACCTGATGATGTACATACGTGATATAATCAATATTAGCTTATTATTGTACTCATCGTCATGAGTTTCTAGTCACTCACTAATATGAGATATACAGTGAGTGACTAGAAACAGTGTCGGCTGATAGGATTATCAGCTCCTGGATATGGATCATTGCTGGATAGCAGAAGATTGTTAAAATAAAATCTTTAACCTATAAAACCATGGAGGGATATCAGATTCAGTTATGCCTATAACACCTTACACTCGCAGCCTCGCTATAGGATGTTGATATTGCGGGTGTCATAGACACTCAAAATACTTATACAAATATGTCAGAAGCTATCATTTATATCTATAAGTGAGCTGCTCCCCATAATCTATATTATTTAAGGAAGATACTAGAAGTGAAAAACGATGGATATGTTTAATGAAGAATAAATTGTGTTTACAGAATGAATGTAGTAAACTATGAAAATGTACTTTATCACACTGGAGCCTTAGCTATCGCTACAGACCACATAAGAAACTCATCATATACGCTTAGCTCTTTAACATAGTATTTAATAATCAGATCATATATTAACTCGATTTAACATCCACTCAAGGTACACACTTGGTGCTATAGAATTTAATCATAGTACTTTTTAACTTAGGGTAGCGCTGTCTATGAGTGAGTAGATGGATGTAGGTAATGTATGGACGTGTAATTTTATGGAAATTGTGTAAATAAATAAATAGAAGGGCTTTTCTTTAGATCATAAGTTACACAAACATTGCAGACTAAAATATTTTTATGTACTCACCTGATTACTGCATCTCCTCGATCTTCGTGAGAACATTTTCGAAGACTTCCATGTTTGTTGTTGTCTTAGAGTTCATAAATTACTCACAATACATACACAATAGACAAATTAACTGATAGTTTACAATGTTACTCCACAACCTATATCTCAAAATACCTAAGTACACAACGTTCGGTATCCATAGCAATGGTTTATAACTTCCAAATTAATATATAATTATGATATTACAAAGTTACCAAAACATTACTGCGAGCTACGAATATAATTATCTGTTAGAGATACACAAATAATGTGTCTTGACAAACTGCAATAACTTCGTGAATAAATGTCAACATAATATTATTACGTGATATCAAAATGTAGACGATTATAAACATAAAAAAACAATGGGTCATAACTAAAAACAAATGAGAAAATGGCAAGCCAGTCAAATGAGAATTCTTATTTTGTTTCAAAATAAAAATAATTACCTACATTGTATAAATTCACATTTCACTTTTATACTTGTCTATGTAGCTATAAAAGATGTATTGTGTTTTATCCTAAGTACATGTCTTTTTAAATAAAATTCAGAATTGACAAGTATAACAAATTATCTTCCACTGCATATTGTAGAAACCTACGCCATATTTGCTAAGTAGCTGTCAGTGTTGCCAGATAATGTAAAATTATATCACCCTAATCTATGGCAAAAAAGAACTGTTATATAAAGCACCTAAATAAGAAATAAAAACGTTAAATATAGATTATACGCAACGTGTTAACATTTTATAACTATTTTTTATAAAACCTACATTTCAAAAATGTACTCTTTTGTTTTTATACACTCTCTTGCATTGTTAATTCATCAAAATAAAATGTATACTTGCTATAATTACGTATACCTTTCTAATATATTTCACAAAGCTACACTGAAACTTTATAATGTGATAATATAAAATATATTCATTTGAAATGAATTAGAAGTTTTGTTTCTAATATTGTCCTAACATAGCAACATTTTGGTATATGAAATGAAATTGTCATGGGAAATTACTTTTTCCTAATAGGTAACTTCAAAAAATTTGAATCTTGACATTTTTGACATTGTACTTTTTATAACAGTAACGGTGCGTTCCACTGAGCGCTCACAACGATCAAAATGTTCATTTTGCCGTTCCGCATAACGACCGCGCTTGTTGTGGTAAAATAAGGTATAAAAAAATTATAAATATTTTTTCTATATAAATCATTTAAATAATAATTATTAAGACTTGAGTATATAAGGCTCATAAATTATGTTTTGTTATTATGGCCATATGATGGAAGCAGTACCCACCGTTCTACCGCAGTAGGTATTCGCTCGGTACAACCTGAGTACGTCGTAGCTCGGTTGTTTATGAGGAATTTCCATTTTAGTTATAAAAAAAATTCTGGCTGCCGGGCAGGTGTTGAATGAAACGTAGAACTTCAATAGTTATCTATCTGAGGTCTCTATCCATGCTTACTGAAATTACTATAAAAAAGTCAGTTATACTTATTTTTAGGACGTGATGTTATATAGCCTATAGCTATATAGCCTTCCTCGATAAATGGGCTATCTAACACTGAAAGAATTTTTCAAATTAGACCAGTAGTTCCTGAGATTAGCGCGTTCAAGCAAGCAAGCAAACAAACAAACATACGCTTCAGCTTTATAATGGCCCTAATGGAATGCTCCACCCAGATAGCCTCTGTTCACAGCCATATGTGTGGGTAATATCGGGTACTAGCTAAATCCGATTTTAGGTAATTTGCCCTTAAATTTAGAGTAAATTTGATTTTAGATCTAGCTTAAGCCTAAGATTGATTTTAATAACTAGTAATAAAATAAAGAAATAAAATTAATTAAATGCCTAAATCCCAAACTGGTTTATCCTGGCATACACAGGAAAAAGAAGCTTGACGAAAAAAAACTAGTTAGATCTAAATTCAAGTTTTGTTAGTAACTTGTTACCGGTAATCTATTAGGGATGATCAATGTGAAGTTATTTTCTGTGAGCCAAACACCATACATGTAAAAAAGTAGGTGTGATATAAAACTTCTAATACCGGTTACATATATAAAACGGCCGATTTTCACATCAAAAATTTCAGTGTGAAGAAGAAGTACTTGCGTCAAAAGACATCTAAAATTATATTTTAAGAAATACTTAATTACTGTCTATGAATGGTTTTTTCGAAGATAAGGCCTAAATGTACCTATATTTATTAAGTATTGTATTTTCTTCGTAACTGAATATATATCTTACCAACGAGGTATCACAATGTGGCGATTTAAAGTATTTTTTAACTGTTCTCAATCTCTCTGTCTGTTTTTTGTATGTTTGTTACGCGATTATACTCCGCTATGAATACATTTTGATGATTCGTTTTTTGTTAGGTAGATCTTGTTACAGAGGTGGACGTATTTTTAGACCATAAATCTTATACCTTAGACTACAAAGATATACCAGGAAAATCCTCAACCTTCGTAACTTCGTTGTTTATGAACCTAATTAGTTAATTATTTTTTCTATGGGTAGGTCAGTACGGTGTCGAAAAGGTATCATATTTTTTCATAATTATTTGACTTTCTCGAAGGAATATCAGCGAACTCCTTAGTATGTAATGTGAAGTAAATAACATATCCGAATGTTTATGATCAAATAAAACTAGATTTGGACATTATTGCGGAAAGCCAAGTACTGATAATACAGGGGATTTTTCACGCGTGTTTCATTTGTACAGGTTATCCCATATAAACTTATTTACAGGAACACAGACTTCTTCAGACAGAAGGTGTTTCACTAGTTTTAAAAATAAAATTGTCCCTCAACTTCTTATTTTTTTTATATATAATCTTCAGGTTGTTATACATAGACTACTAATAAAAAGATAACTTGTGGGTTTACAAGCTCTTTGCTATTAGGTGATCGCAGGAACTTCAAAAGCTTTCTATATAAAAGGTTTGCTGGAAAAAAATTGAACACGACGTATCAAATAACCTACTCACTCTTATTATTTAGTAAATAAACTATGGCAGTATTTGTGAAGTTATCAATACTATAAAGAAATATTCATATCCCCTAAGTAAATTATCACCTATGTTTTCAAAAATATTCGAATATTTCATTCGCCCTAGTTGTGCGACTTTTCATGTTTGTTTCATTTGATCTTGAAATTTAAAGATATATCATAAAAATTCTCAAAATCAAATGTGAAATGAGCGTTATACGAGGTATCCTAAAATTTATTATCAAAGAAGTCCTGGACTCGACATTTATTGCGAAAAGCCAATGTTGATGCAGTCATTAATGTAACTCTGTGGTATTTGCCACTTTATAATTAGCGTTGCGAATAATCTGCAGATACTATTTAACAAGTTTTCAGTTGTAACTCCATTATTTGAATGACTGATTCAACGTTTTGTATCATGCTAGCTTAATAATTCAATGTCTCAGGGCGGCGACGTGCGGGTGTTCGGCACGTCGCCACAATTTCGTCGCCACGCACGCTGGTTTGAAGTCCCACATAACCACGTCCGCCGTCTGGCCCCTAGGGCGGCGGGTATCCGTGCCGAGTTTTTCAGACGTAAAAAAAAGAAACACCGCACCAGATGCGCATGAGGCTTGTAACGACACGGCTCAATTAATGATTGAATCTGTAGGTCTCTTATTTTTTTTTGTTTAACCCGCTTTATTTAAACGTGTGCAAAGACGACAGCAAAAAACTGAAGGTGCAACTCTTGTGCCGTGGAGATTTGCCCTTGCTCTATTGTAAAATGTGTCTTGTTTCGAGACTTCAGCCCCATCTTACGATTTAGACATCTGCAATAGAGTTGGAACTCCTATAAACCAAGCGCATTATATCAAGATCCGGATATATTCTTCTATTTTAAAAGATTAGGAATTTGTGGCGCTCGTATATGATACGCTGATATACAAACAAATGTAAAAGATATCCAGCAGACTTGTTCTCCTCTTGTTCTTGTCGGGTGATTAAAATCCTAGCATTTCGCTCAAAAAATGTGCCCCGCTATACAATGAGGAAACTCTTCTCCGCCAGCTCTCCGTGCACTATGCCACAAAAGAAATTTAGGGACGACGAATTTTAATTTGTTACGAACAGATATACAATGCGAATGTGGACGGATGTAGATACCGAGGGAGACCCCGACTGACATTTCATGATCAAATTGAT
>DWNR01005529.1:0-10108 GCA_018250455.1 Polygonus leo
ATGTCCATGGGCGGCAGTGACCACTTACCATCAGGTGAACTGCATGCTCGTTTGCTACCTTTACACAATAAAAAAAATACAATTTTTGAAGAAACCCATATTTCGGTTTTGACATACATATATTTACATCGGTAAGCTTGTTCAATATTTTGTAAATGCGCGGTCCGCCGTAGAAAATCGCTACGAGACTAAATATAGATATAGACAGAATTTCAATCTTCGACGTTTGCACCGGTACTGGAATATGGACGTTAGCATTAAGTCGAATAGTTTCACAGCCCACCCACTATTGTAAAGCTTATAATGGATTCAGATGTACTCTATGTTCCTGCAGAAACGTAGGGTTACAGGAGAATCGGTGATATTTATAGCCAAAGATTTATGTATTGCAGAAATAAAAAAAAATGACTTGTGTCTTGGCATCAAAAATACCTAAAACCCCAATTTAAATGCCTCAAAACAATGTAAGCTAGTATTAATTAAAGATTTTAACTTGTGTAAAAAACTGCTACTAATCTTCACTTGGCTACTGCAAACTGAGCTCCTCGTTGTGGTATTTAACATACTATTAAGATAAGACAGTATGAAAAAATTAATCATTACCCTAATCTAAAACTTGTGACAATGTTTAATGCAGTGGTATCTCCTCTACGAGCTGTGTTAATAATGCGAACTCGAAATTGACGACAATCTTGAGATTGGTTAAAGTACTAGATAATGTACTAAAAGCCGTTCTTAAGATCGATCTCATTCTTAAGTTTACTTATTCACAGTATTAATTGACAGGTGGTAGAACTCCGTAGTTGTTGTTGCAACAGGTGGTAGTTCGTCCGCGGAGGTACCACCTCCACTCTCATAATCCTCCGTGAAGCAACTGTTGTGTTTCGGTTTGAAGAGGCGTGGTTGCCAGCTATACTTAAACATGAGGCGAACATCTTAGTCCTAAAGGATAGCAATGCATCTATTATCAAACTTAGATATGATTCAATCGTACTTGAGGATGATTACTAATGTCCATGGGCGGCAGTGGCCACTTACCATCAGGTCCATACTCGTTTGCTACTTTTACAATAAAAAGACACGGCCCTAAGGCTCTAAACGTATGTCTACGAAAAACCTAACAGACATTAAAGAAAACGTTTAAAACCTCCCAAACATTTGCGCTTCCACTCGATTACCATAACCTCAATTCCATAAAGAACTCAGATAAAGTTATTTTCGCTTTGTCGTCCATTCACTTGCAGTTAAAACGAATTGCAAACAGAAAAACGTGTTCACCGAACAAATGACCTTTTTGTGTCTATTAGGAACATCAATATCGTTTAGTAGTTAATCTTAATTTGTGTCCGAAGGCACAACTAAACTGTTTGGATTGGCGAAATAAGCGTCTAAGCAAGGATAATCAGTCTTAACGGATAAAAATAAAACTATTTGTTTTAGGTGACCTTTAATGCAAGCAAATATTTGAGGCGTTGCTCAGCTTAGTATGGTTGATTGGGAAGGTTTTTATGTATTAGGGATACTTGAGTGGAAACTTCATATAAAACGTTTCAACAATATTAAGCCAAATATCTTTTTTGATAGGTTGAAATCGGAGATTATTTGTACGAATAAATTGTCATAGTTTCAACATAATTTAAATGATGGACTGATTAGTTAAATAAATTAATAATGAATTATATATTTAATCTAAAGTAATCTAAATGTACTCTCTGATTTCTTTGCTCTACTGGAGTGTATGTAACTATTTATCATGCATAATATCTGCAAGAAATAACGTTAAAGATTCAATAACTTAATTAAAACAACAGGTACAGTATGAGAATCAATAATCTTGTTAGAAATTGAACTCGAAATATCACGTAAATTCTAAAAAATGCTGTTATATTATACGGTATTTTATTAACTGCGTCTCCCACACCGCCCATAATGAAAATAATTTTAATGGACCCGAAGACAGTGAAGTTCGTTCAACGTGGGCTTAAGCGGTCTAAATCACACACAATTTACTCGACGAAGTTACTTTACACATGTACACAGGCTTAGGTTATACGCCGGCCCGGGTTTAATTGAACAGGGTGGAAAATTATACAAACTTTAACGCTAACATTAACGATATCGGACATTTTGTAACGTCCCGCACCCGCAGAGTCAATATTAATAGAGGATCCGTCAATTATCAATGTGTAGTGATGCTTAAAATCGTGGTCTCACGTTTAATCCTGCTACAATAGTGCGTTCATGTTTGAGGAGCGTCTCAGAGATTGTAATAATGTGCTTACTACCTAAAGTTTGAATTAATGATATACACTATTTATGTGAGCTATAGCCTATTTGTTGAATATCATTCACATGGGGGGTCCGGGTTCGAAACGCATGTAAGTTTAAGTTATGAAATTATTTGCGTATTTAAACTTAAATTATCACTTGATTTTTGGTAAACGAAAACATCGTACAACTACAAGCCTTAGTGATTTCAAAAATTCTCAAGAGTATCTGAAGTCGTATTCGCAATTGGCCAGCGCGGTAGACTATGCCTAATCTTTCTCATTGTGATGATGATGATAATAATGACTATTTATTTAGTATTCTGATCCTGTGGGAATGGTTTGACTACGGTAGCACACTAACTACACTTCAGCGTGAACGGTTGCCATTACAAGATGTCCCATTTTAGTTCTGAAGGATACATTTTTCACTTATGGATCAAGAAACTTAGGCAAGATTGTAATCCTGCTAAGGGAGGATTTTAGTTGTTCATAAGCAAGAAAAGTACTGATGTCTATGGGTGGCAGTGACCACTTATCGTCAGGTGGACATGCAGTGCTCGTTTGTTACCTTTATACGATACAAAAAAGTCTGGATGCTCATTTGATACTGCAATTGGTTTAATGTGAATTTAGATGGAATATTTTATCTTTTGATTAAGTTATGTTGACATTTTGCACGCCTGTTGAGGTAGAACACATGGACATGTAAATTCATGTTAGACCACCTTCTTCCAAATACTGTGTTATTCCAAATAAAGGATTTGAATTTGAAATTGAATTTGAGAAAAACATATGAATAAGTAAGTTAATGTAACAAAACGACAAAACGAATGAAACAGAAAATATTACGAGTTCATTAAGACGTGCAAGAGTATAAAATCAAAGTTGTTAGTAATCCTTATTAAAACTTTCCAGTTGTTGCACAAATATTCCCTTATTAAGTTAATCCACTAAGGCTTACGCTTTTAATGGCGGAGTTCTAAAGGTAGCGTTTATGAGACTTGGAACGATTTATGCAAATATTGTTTGCACTTCTATTTTTAATATCCATTTCGATGAACTACCAATACATTAAACATCGTGGAATATATTTATTACTCGGTAAAATCCTTGTTTGTTTATTTACTGACGTAAAAGAGGTTCTCAGATTCGACTGACTTTTACACTATACTAGCTTTTGCTCGCGACTTCGTCCGCATAGAAGTCAAAAACCCCTTGCGAATTTCAATACAAATATTTTCAAATATTCGTATTGATTGAGGTTTGAAAATTTTATGTTATTAATTTTGTAATATTTAATTTAGATAGATGTTGATAATGTTTATTTGACAATTATGAAATTTTTAATTTTGATTCTAAAATTCTAAGTTATCAGTTTTCACTTCTCTCGGCAGTCCCTATGACTGGCAAATTTTGAAATTTATTCTAAACTAGCTGACCCGGCAAACGTTGTTCTGCCATATAAAATATTACTAAATTTTCCGTAGGAATGAACGTTTTTCCCGCAGTAAAAAGTGTTCTAAATGTTGGCCAGGCTTAGTATCTATACACCAAAAAAAGTTTCATTCGAATCCATTCAGTAGTTTCGGAGATTAGCCCGAACAAACAGATTTATTTTACTGTTTTATTATATGTATAGATGAAATTATTTTTTATTCTAAATGATATTTTAGTTCTTTTCTCGACCTCAAAATTTAAGGAAATGTACGCTTATCGAATCGGCGAGCGATATTTTAAATATTAGAGCTGTCACAAAGGGAATGTTTAGCTATAAATATGGAGGGATTAGGAAATATTGGGCCCCGAAATCCTCGCTTGTACGCCATTGTTTGCGTTTACCTTGGAACGTTCTAACGCAAACATTTAATATCGGTTGCAGGCGAGAGGATACCAATCGATGGTATTGTATACACGTGTAGGAGCATGTATGATGACATCAGCTCTAATGTGCTACATCTATGATAATGTTCGTTATGAACGGCGATATTATATTTAGTGACGAACTAAGTCTTTCTATTAACGTTTTGATATCATTGGGAATTAGGATTTTTTTAAATTAACTACTGAATTCTATCTTAAATAAAATCATTACATACCTACATACGCATCTTCACGCCAAATTCCTAACTGGGTAGAAAAATTAAACATGGTAGGGATGTAAATTCATTATATAGCATTATATAGCAATTTTTTTGTTCCAGACAGAAAATTTAAGTGATGAATTTGGATTTCTGTCCTGGGTTTGGGTGTATGTTTATACGTTTTGTATGTGTCCATGGCACTCACAACACAGGGAATGGTGTGGTTCTATGAATGTAGAAACTATTAGATGTTAATGACTAATGTCACTAAGTGCAAATTTAATTATTATTCTAAAAATAATATCAGAATTGTTTATTGTACTACGAGTCACGCCAAGTTTCATAACACTGCAATATGTATCATCATTAGGTCTATTAAAACGGTTTCATAATAACAAAACAGGATAACAGAACATTTCATTTTGACATATGAGCTTATATGAGTACGCTAACATTTCGAGAGCGCCAGTAAATACACTTGTTGACTAATAGAGACACAGAGGGATCAATAGTGTTTTCAAAGGTAATAGCGTGCGTAATATAACCAGAAACGATGATGACAAGCAGTAAACAAATATTGTGATACCAGCTCTCCGCTTTCAATTTAAATTTGCAGCTAATCAAACAACAAAAGCTAATTATTGTTCTATTGCAACTGATAACATATTAATTTTAAACCTAATATTATTCTGCATATCTAAATTTCAATTGCTGGAAACAAAATTGTATAGCTTATCAAAGGCTATCATTACTTTCTCTTTAATCCTGTGTATACGATTACTAGTGATGTGCCGGATATCCGTATCCGTATCCGCGGATAATCAGAAGAAAAGTAAGATCCGTTCCTGTAAATTTTGGCGGATCTGTTACGGAACTTTTACCTTATTAATTTTCAATACATAGATGTAATGATATATAGGGTTATTTTATATTCACTGAAAAACTCTTAGGTATGTAAGTTAGACGATAAAAAGAAATTTTGTGCTGGATAATTTACGTTACCAAACACAAACGTAATCAATGCCGCACATAATATTATATCTATCATTAATCACACTAAACTATAATTAAAACTAAAGTTGCACAAGACGAAACTTGAAACATGTACGTGTGTCCTGTTTCTCACGCAAAGCGTCAAGTGGCGAGAACTACCAAGGCCACATCAATCGACGTCGATCTAGTAAAAAAGTTGAGATCTGTACCCGCAGATCTTGACACCAAATATCCGTATTCGGATCCGTATCCGCGAATATACTTTGTTAATGATCCGGCACATCACTAGCGATTACATGTATTTGTTATATTTTTTCTTTTAATTAATTAGTGTGTATGATTAAACATTTCGTACTTAAACAAACATACAAATGATTTTCAAAATACCCAATTAACTTCCAAAGCATCAATTATAACTCAATAACATGAGTGTGTGTTCCGTATAGAGGTTCTAATAATGGCGTACACCTGATACACGCTCACCTCCTTCATTAATATTCTTGTTTGCACATAAAACATTCAAAATACAAACAAAAGTCAGCAAATCCTCACACGAACCCAATAAATAATACGTAAGCCCCAACGCTTCAAGTGCGTAATTATATGAAACATCGCCATATAAAATACGGTGCTCCATCGGAAATAGAATTTACTTTGATACATCAAAGCTGTGTATCGCACGTAATATTCCCCATTCACTTGACTTGAGCCTGCTTCGCCGCAGATTTTCAAAATAAATGTAACATCGTATGAGAGAAATCTACTGGAATTTCACGCTAGATCGTTGTGGATGTGAATAAACTTTAGAATTGTGATTTGAGAGCGCTTTACCCAAACGATTCCATGTCGTGTGGGTCAACTTTTATTTTGTTTTGCTTTATATTACTTTCAAATAGTGATACGTTTCAATAAATATATCGAGTCATTTTATTGCTTTTGAAGGTATAATCATTTTAGACTGCGAAAATATGTTAAATGATTTTTGGATATGTTTTTGTATCGCTTTGAACACTATTCAAACATCGATATAAACCAAAATATTCTAAGAAAATGTTAACATGTTTTCCCATTTTATACGCCAAACATTTGAGTCAGATACAAAACTATATAAGCGAAAATTATGTAAGTATCAAAAATGTTAAGTAAGATGCCTTAAAGTACATTTACTGTTTCATGAATTGTGTCCAAAAACTAAAAGAAACAAAAAAATAATTTTGAAATGTATGACAAGGACTTTGATTTACTCATTTTTACATAGTCTTATCTTTGTGTGTACTCTTCGCATTAGCCCCAACATCATCCCTCTCAAGTACCGTTGAGTAGAACAAGGTTATTTCAATAGAGGTACCAAAAGCTGTCTGATTCAAAACCCCAGGTAAAGGAAACTTGGAACGTAACCTTCGTAACGTATGTTGTAAATATATAAAATCGATGATTAATACTATTAAGTTTTTTTTTGTTATCGTGCAAGGGTAGCAAATGAGGATTAGTTCTAGTCCTGATATTTGCCGTTCATGGATATTTGCAACCAATAAACCATGTAGTAAATATTGATCACAGGTATATTGTTACTAGAGGAAAAGATGTTCGCGTTAGTTGTGAGTATAGAAGGCAACAACGCCTCTTCAAATTCAAATACAATAATTGCTTCACGGAGGATCATGAATATGGCGATGGTACCTTCTCGGTCTAACTACAGCAATTCTACCGCCTGGCCTGATTGCCATCTCGATGGATATGTTAAAAATAGAAAAATACTAAGACTAAGGTTACTAATATTATGTATCTGGTACTGATGCTCTGATATCTTTCAAGATGAATAAATTCATAAATTCAAAGTGCAGTAAATGTTTCATTTATTTGAACCTGATTTTCCATAAATGTATTTTCTTTAACGAAACGTGATAAGATCCCATCTTTAAAAGACTCTTGACATCAAACATCCTCTTCATCAAAAGACGTTTAATGGAAGCTTCTACCGTCAAAATAGACAAATTTCTGACTAAACCAAGAACAAGTAAGATAAAATCAATTTCCTCTATCTCATCTGTTGAAGACGTACCGTGCTTGGTCTCTGGTGCTTGGTTTTCCTCGGATACGTTATTGAAAACGTTTTCCGAGGAGCTCCCGGTACAGATAACTCGTCACGATTAATGTTTCCTGTTTATATTGACTCTCCAGTAATCTATTTCAATTTTCTGACTTATTTTGTGGAGACATAAAATATTTCTGTTTCTTGTTTGTTTTAAGATATTTTGATAAATAAATTTGGCGAACCACTTAAGGATGTTTTTAGCTATGCTATTACTTGCACTTTAGGATTTTTTTAGCTATGCTATTTCTTGATGACATGTTTTTAAATTTATGCATTTATTTCTATACAATAAAGAGCAAATTACAAGTTTCAGGAGTTCGTAGATATTGGTCAATAGATTCTTTGTTTATTTTTTATTGAAATTCACCTACCTACTTAAAATACATCGCAAATAGTTCTGACATACTCCTAATATTTAATATTACAAGAACTGGATGTAAATAATTATACTGAAATAAACAAAAAGCCGAAATGTTTATCATTTCCGCGATATACTGAATCCTCCACTTAACCCCATCGTGGACGTGTCCACAAATATCAATACAGCGCATTCTTTCGAGTTGGCAAACGTTTGCATAGGGATTGGAGCGTTTCAGACTCGGTTAAATCCGGGTAGCGCATGCGGTAGCACGCGCTTCGTGTCGGGTAGTGTTGGTTCGTTTCGTAGCCCACACTTTATGCTACCATTACTTTTAGACTTTTTAAGTTTATTTAATTTTTAATAGCCGTTCTTACTAAATATATACCCTTAGTAACATTCTAGTTTTAAAACAATTAATTGATAAATATAAAACTTTATTTTGTAAAATATATTTAACGTGTAACCAAGAGTTCTTATTTAGTATTAAATACTATTTGTAACCTGTTATCTACCTGTTATTTAGTTTAACAAAAATAAATCCAAGCAAATAAATTACCGAAATATTTATCACTTCAGCGATTACTAAATCCTCCACTTGACCCTACTGTGGACGTGTTCACAAATATCAATGTGGCGCATTCTTTCCGGTTGGTAAACGTTTGCGAAAGGATTGGAGCGTTTCAGACTCGGTTAAATCCGGGTAGCGCATGCGGTAGCACGCTCTGCGTGTTGTCACTACTGCTGGATGTTGGTTCATAGCCTACATTTTAAGTTTGCTACCATTATTTTCAAAGTATCCAAGATTATCATTATATTGTTCACAGGTTTTTCCTGCCTTTATTTCATAAAATATCAGTTCAGTCTTTTCAAGTATTTACTCGTATTACTATTTGCAACCTGCTTTTATTTAACAGAAAGAAATCCAGATAAATAAATAGCCAAAGTATTTATCACTTCGGCGATTACTGAGTCCATTTGACCCCGTCATGGACGTGTTCACAAATATCAATATGGCGCATTCTTTCGAGTTGGCAAACGTTTGCGTAGGGATTGGAGCGTTTCAGACTCGGTTAAATCCGGGTAGCGCATGCGGTAGCACGCCCTGCGTGTCGGTGGTACGGCTACTGTTGGATCATTTCATAGCCTACACTTTATGTTTGCTTCTTTTTAATACTTTTCATAAATATTCATTGTTTTACTACTACACTATACGAGTTTTTTAATGTGAATAGAATTACGTAATAGTCTTCAAACCATAAAAAATATTTATTAAAAAGAAAACTATTATAAATGTTTGGTTTTAATTTACAGTCATTGAATCTGACGTTTCATTGTACGTGACAATATTTAACATTTCACTCGTATTTTACTCTAACGCTCCTGGAAAAGTAATTTCGTTGTTATAAAATCGTTTTCAATTTGAACGTTTATTAAAATACAGAAACGTCCTCAGTGTTGTCAATAAAAATATTTTTATTAAGAGTAAGTTCTGTGGAGCATTACGTAATCTGAAAAAATAACATGCACCAGTAGGTCATTCAACTTTCATTGATCCCATAAAATTAAAGTAAATCTCCGGCCCAACAATAGTTGGCCATATATCAGTCATAAAACGAGGTCCATTCTCTAAAAACCGTTCCATAAAGCAACTTTGATTACTCATATAGCTAAGTAAATAAGCACCCTATCTACTTTTACGAGCTTCCCTTTTTCATGATTTTGTACATCGTCCTTTATGGTTATTTTTATTTTAGTGTTACGGCTGAAAATATTATCGGGGCCGTGACGAGTCGGAGTCATGGTAAAGTGACCCGTGTAGCGTCGATTATGGTACCATAAAAACGCGATCTGACCCCTTTTAGGGTTCCTTGTCCAAAGGGTGCCAATGGGACTCTTGTACTAAAAGTTCGCTGTCCGTTTCTTTTTTTTCGTATAGCGAACGAGCATTCTGTCCACCTGATGTTAAGTGACCACTGCCGTCCATGGACATTAATAATCATCCCCAAGCACAATTAAATCATACCTAAGTTTGATCACAGATGCCTTACTACCCGTGAGGACTAAAATGTTTGCCTCCTGTATAAGTAGGTATAGCCGGCAACTAAGACTCTTCAAACAGACAAACTTCAAAAGAAACGGAGGATTATGAGGGCGGCGGTGGTACCTCCCCGGTCAAACTACACTCGTCCAGCTGGCAAACTACTACTATTTATAGTCTTTTACTATTTATAGTACACTAGTTGTACCCGCGGCTCCGCCCGCTACCGCACCATTTAGGGGTTGAATTTTTATGGCCTAAAATATGGCC
>DWNR01005530.1:0-10108 GCA_018250455.1 Polygonus leo
CGATCGATAAAAGAGGTAGTGTAACTTTTTGTGATTCTAGTTTATTGGGTTCTCTAGCTTATTAGGTTTTAAATTATTTTATTATAAAGTTCTAAGGAGAAGGTGCCACCGCCCAAGTTCTCTATAAAACAAATCTTGTGGTTCATTTCGTGAAGTTATAGTAATCTGTAATATTACATGTTTGCCTCCAAAGTTCACATAAAAATCTTGATTGCAATGTATTCGCTGCAAAGATACAAATTGTCTATTGAAAAATTTATATTATTCATAAAGTCACGCTATCAAGTCATGAAGCTGGCAAACGTCAAAAGATATGTTCTTTATTTATCGTCGCGGGCGTTATCTAGGTACTATATAAAAGAAGTGTGAAAGAATACAATCTTAGTACATCCGCCTACATATCGCAATGCACACATTCTGAGACAGTCTTTGAAACAATACACTGTAGAATTTAATGTACCGAGACGAAAGACTTATGTAGATTGTACCGCTTGAAGGATCATTCAGAGCTCTTCTGGCTTCTAGCTCCGCTGTCAGTTTCATCCACTTCATTCCTTTATTATTTCACGTAAAACAAGTCTATTTTACTTCCTTTCTACACACTTTATAAGCCTCATATAGAGATGTACTACGTTTAGTAAGCATGCAGCGTACGGAGCAAAAATTACCTTAAAATGTACTTAAAAATATACGATAGGTACGTATGCTTGTATGTGAGTAGACTATTGTAGGTAACTTTTTCAATCAAATTGTCAATTGTATGTGTTATGTAATTTAACCATTGGAAAAGTATGTAGAAACGATAAAATAACAAGACAATTGTAATGTTAATAAAATCATTTCTATTTCTCACTTCAAAGCCCTTTCGTTCTCCACACCTGTTCATAAAAATATACTTGTTTCTTTTTGTATGAAATAAATATAAATCTTCACGCTAACGCGTTTTGAAGTGCCTTCTCTGCGCTGTGTGCCGGTCACCAATCGATAAAGCCCGTGTTGTTGCAGACGACCATTATTGAGTTTGAGTGGACCATGCCGAACGACTATGAAAATACCTATATTCTTTATTAAGTCTAATATTTATAGATATAGTATTATGTTAAAGTTTGTTAATTCATTTATAAGTCGTGTTCTAGATCGCATCAGAAATTATTAGGAATGGACGTAGTATTTTTAATTTAAAAGTGTCTTTATAAGAACATTATCTCGTAGCAATAGTGCATAGTCGCTTAAGTACGCAAATAGTTATTTAAATTATGTACAATCCAATGTACATAATTTAAATAACTATTTGAATTTGGCAAAACAAAGAAATTGTTATAAATAAAGAAATTATATCCTATAAAGTATATTGGGAACATTTATGTAAATACATAACTTTAAATAAATATCTTACAATTTTTTCGCGAGATAACCAAGCTTTCGCGGTTAAGCACATCTTCAAGCCATGCGACAGCCAGCCAACATCGACAAAATTACCGAAGTTCCTTGCTATGATGACACGAAATTGCCAGTAGCCGGGGCGACAACGAACGAGAAAGCCATAACCAAATATTTGAAATATGGCACTTTCAAAAGTTACCCTTTATATCGTAAAACACATCTTTAGCTTCCTTTCACGTTGCAGAAACTCTGTGGCATCCCTATACATCTATGTATATCTATGTGATTTTGCCGTATGTCGTGTTCTTTGCCTGTAGCAAACGCGGCGAATTACGTCGCCAGGAGATTTTTATATAAATAAAATCGTGGATAATAAACGCCTTGAATATACGAAGAGCTATGTTAGTATCCCGATATTTCATAAGCTCAATTTTCCCACGCCTACTACTCCGTTAAATTATTGTGTTCGTCCCCTCTACAATAATATTATCTTTGAAGTCATAGCATCATCCTTATCCAATTAAAATGGTTTGGCTTAAGCCAAATAATATATTTTTTGCCTAATACATATTAAACAAAGAATACATCTATACTAATATTTAAAAAATGTAAAGTTTGTTAGTTTGAACGCGCTAATCTCAGGAAATACTGATTCGAATTAAAACAATCTTTCAGTGTTGGATAGTCCATTTATTGAGGAAGGTTAGTCTATTTAACATCACGCTACGTCCGATAGGCGCGGAGTATCAACGAAAAATGTTGCAAAAACGGGAAAATTGACACTTTATATGGCGGAACATTTGCCATACATATGGCTAGTATTAATGCTACCCATATGTATAATGTATTCTTTGCTTAATCTGTATAAGGCAAAAAATATATTATACATACGGTTAGTCTTTCACTATTGAAAGAATTGCTAGACGAAACAGATTCGCCACTATAAATCGATAGTCAGTGTTATTTCAGGCGAGAATAATTATTCAGTGCTATTCGGAAACACGACTGTGAAGTGGAACCTTACAATTTATGCATTGTTATTTAAAGTTCTAAATGCACTTCAGAAATTTGCTTACGTGTGATTTACGTCTTGTATTTCCTTTCTTACTAACGGAACGCTTCATCCTGGTAATGTATTCTGCTGTGTCCTTTTGACTGCAAAACAGTGGGGTATGATTTATGCACATTCGCCTTATAATAAATTATACAAGTGGTTAACTGAACTGAACACATACTTACATTAAGTATCGAAACAATGGACATCATGCTGTTCTTCTATGGAGGTGACTCTGATTTAATTACCAGACATATAAACAACTAAAATTGTATGATTGTATTGTAGGTTTCAAGTCTTTAGCATTAGATAATTCCACAATGGATACATTTTTATCGCACAAAGACTGCAAACAGCCATGTAGTCCACGTGGTGGTAAGTGGTCACTGGCGGTCTCGGGCATTAGGTATCAACTCCGAGTACGATTGAATCGTCCCTAACTGTGGCTGTAGATGCGTTGCTACCCTAGATACCAATGTTCAACTAGTGTGTAAATATAGCCTGCAGCCACGGAGAATTATGAGGGTGGCGGTGGTGGTACCCCCCTTACGACACGAGTTCTATCACCTGGTATTACATAACGGATAAATAAGACAAAAAGGATAAATAAGACTTAGCAGTAGTAATATATATAAACGAATTCCATAAAGCTACTAATGCGCAATGTGGTTGGTCGCAAAATCGATATTTCGTGTTGGTTCGGACGAGTATTATTGTTCTGTTGCCATGTTTCTACTACGGCAACATGACTGTACTAATTTGTAGTACCAATTAGAATTGCCAGTGCAAATTTGCTGGTATTGTGATCGGGTTTTGGCGTCGGTAAACTACGTCAGTGCTAATGTATTCTTATGAAGGTGACAAAAATACGTTCACAGCGTAGAATAGCAAGTTAGTAGGGATAAGGGTGGCACTTAAGTGCGATAAATGTGCGACACAATGGGTATTTAGTTGGGTAGGCGAACGCCTATAGTACTATAAGCTGACGATATTAGGAGGGGTTAAAAGACGTCTAAGCTCTTTAGGATTTTTAGGTTCGGTTCATTTTGTTCACAGTAGTCAACAACTTTTAGTCCCAGCGGACTCGTTAGCATACGTTTCGTATAAATGTTAACAATTTTGTAATATGTTGTTATAATCATTTCCAAGCCTCGTATTTTTATTTAACACACATTTTTTCATAACAAAAACATTTCATAATATGAAAAGTCTGGAATTGCAATATTTTACCGTTTTCAATGAGTGCATTCAGCTTAAGATTAGCATGAAAATTAATCCGGTTTATAATTTTGCAGTTATTTCATTTTAAAACTGGAAACGAAAATCTTGAACGTAGTGGAGTTGGCGAGGAAATTGTTTTAACTCGGAAAGTTGTTACCTATCAATTAAGTAAGCATTTCTAATTAAACTTCGGGCGCTCTTCCTGACCCGTTTCAGACTTGTTAAATACAGAGTAAGCGACAACACCAAAATTGACTTTTCAGAGTTTCTTTTTATATAACTTTTAAAAATTCTTTTCTTATTAAATGAGTAGAATATTCAGATTTAGATACTGGTAGATTGAAAAAATTGCTAATGAGAAATTTGAATATCAAAGATATGAACGAAGCAAATTCGTCGCATTTTTTTCAATTATTTTTCATGGAGGGTTTTATTTTTATACTATTGAGTTAATAGTGTTTTGACAATTAATTGAAACTAAAACCCTAATATGAAGAACATTACCGACAAGAAATAGTTTGGAAATGAATAATATTGTAAATGTTCATTGACCATACCAGTTACACTTCAGTCCGTTTACGAAAACGCTTTATTTAAATATTAAATTCAGATACGTAATATTGGAAATGAATTTTATCAAACCATGTATATTCCAACATGATTATTGGTAGGTATTATTATGTAAATTGAGGAGAAATAGCAATTTCGCAAGCGATATATTATCCAGCGCAACGCAAGACCACCAATATTTAGTGGTTACCGGTAAGCTCGATATTTATTACAATCTAATGGATAAACTTTCTACCAATAACTTCGGATTCTCGATCCCTAATGCTCCTACGTATTAGTTAACGTGAGAATACAAAATCTCCTGAAGTTACACTTACCTACGTATTCACATTCCCTTTTTTATTCGGACCGTTACTTTTCTTGATTTGCAAAGATGAATTGGCACATGAGTGTGCACAAACCAGCACATATATCTTAACAGACAGACATAACATGTACATAGTGTTTTTAGGGTTTCGTTTCGTAGGGTGTCGAGTCCCATTTTTACCCTTTGGGTAAAAGGGTAAAAATGGGACTTTAAGGCTCCGCTGTCCGTCTGTCTCTCTGTCTGCCTGTCCGTATGTCTGTTACCAGACTGCATCTCATGAACCGTGATAGTTACACAGTTAACGTTTTGACAGATGATGTATTTCTGTTGCAGCAAAAACAGAATAAAACAACTATTTAAGTGCCATGCAACAAACGTGATTTTTTTGCCGTTTTTTTTTTGGATAATAGCACGGAACTCATCGTGCGCGAGTCCGACTCACCATTGTCCGGTTTTATTATTTCAATTATGATCATCTACCTATTCTGTAGGTATCGAATCCTAAAATATCTGAAAAATAAATATACCTAAATTAAAACATGATTTCCATTTCATGCCTGGAATGAATTGCCTTCATCAAAATAATAATTGCCGGAGGCCATCAAAAGTACATTTACTAAATTATTTTCACCCATTACATAAATGAACTGATTCGTGGAAACAATGTTGTATCAATTGTACGGTCTGTTTACATCTGGCACAATCCTTATAGAGTTCCGTAGCTACAATAGAGTGTGTTTTAGCTACTTTGAATATTTTGGTAATAATCTGTGCAGGGGTTCCCAAAATTTTCAGTTCGCGGCGCACTTACGGGTAAGTATTATGTGCCCCGTAGTTACGCGAAATACAATGATGCTAGGAGGATATGCACAAAAATTAAAACTTAGGTCTAGTTTGGATTCCAGAGAAAGCCTCATGGCGCCCCTCCTTACACTTTACGGCGTACCGAAGCGCCGCGGTACACACTTTGGGAACGCCTGCTCTAGTGGAATAATAGTGAATAGTGATATTATAACATTCATCAGAATCGCTTTATGTTCTTCCAACCAATGTATTTTGCAACTATGTATGAAATTCGATACAATTTCATTGTACCTTATCAGACGTTTTATGTCTCTACTTAAAGTGAAACATGAAACAACTCAGGACTCATTAGCATTTCAATACTGGGTAACTGCAAATTAACTGCAATATTTCAGAGAACAAAATTCATATCTCTATTATAAGTAGATTACATTCCATTTGCATTAATTTTGTACACAACGTTATACTGAAAGGCTTAATCACTTTAAAGTTTTCTTATTGTCTAAGCAAATAGAGTGCTGCTGTAAATTTACTTTATGTAATCAAAGTTCTAGTGTACGTAGCGAGAAGTTATTGTTAGCTTATTCTGTTGGTTTAGTGTCATTTTATAAGATTTAGATTAATTGTCATGTCTACGTGTGTGGAACTAATTTCCTGGATTTCATTTCGTGGATAGACGTAGACACAAACGCCAAAAATATTATATTCAGAAATTTTGACTTTTTCAATATATATTCATTTTACATAGATTTTTAATTTAGATTTGTTCGCTACGAGCTTAGGGGATTTCATTATTGTCACATTCAGACAACATTTTTTGGATTTGTTGTGTTTAAATTTCGAACACAACGCGACCTCTAGTTAAATAAGCCGATAACGCATTGAGACGAAGAATAATACCAATCTTCTGTTTTATTATTTTATCCGTAGCAACCTACTTATAGCTATTTCAGTGAAAGAACCTCAAAGCAAACATTTACGCGGTGGCAGTTTGAATTTCAGGTTAAGTTGCGTAATTAATTGGCAACGTGTTCGTATCGATCCCGGCTGTTACTAGTTACTTGCTAGGAAAATTTTCAAACGTATAATTTTCCGTCCCTACGTTCGGTAAGAAAGTTTTTTGTTCGCATTTTCGAACATGCAAATCGTTCTTCCTAGGTAAAAGAACGCTGTGTCCAAATTAGGAAGTATAGTATAGGTAATAGGAAACTGGTATGTCTAGATCCATTCGTTATCTTAGTATAACATTAGATGCGTTTGGGTATGTTGTACTAAATTGTATACAATATAAGACGAAAAATAAAAAACAAATGTATTTCAGCTTTCCCGTCGTAGGTACATCATGCCCGTACATTTTTTAAACTATACAAACTTCTCTTCTTAAGAAATAATTGGTATAAACCGTTTTAAAGTACACAAAGTATATTTATTTCCATTCGTAGTTCCGTCCTAATTGTATTAAAATGTTACTGATGTCCACAGATTTTGTTTTAGCATGAAAAACACGTTTTGGATAATATCCCTGCCTGCGGTTTACCACCAGTGATGGCTTTCGTAATTAATCAGCAAAGTGTGTCGCTTACTATTAGAAAATGTCGTACTGAAATTGGTGCCAAATTACTCATCAGCTTTTTAAATTGGAGTGCATGCAATTAACATTCCGTTAATTTAACCTGACGATGTTTATGGCACATGAAATGGTCATTTGGCTTGCCACTTTTCAGTATTTACCAATTCAAATTATGTAATAACTTTAATATATTTTAAACCTTTCATAATTCAATTTTATTAACGTGGTGTGTATTATGCCGCTAATAAATTTCAAAATCACTTAATTAACATTCTCAAATTATCAAGTTGACCTCTTAGTAAGACTATTAATGTTTTTAAAACAAGCTATATAATTCTTACAAAAATCTGTTACTTAATTTTTAATTTCGACACTTGAATTGGCGTTAGTATGGCATCAGACTATGCTCCGACCTAGGGATAACACTTTGGAATGATATCTAATTGTGCTCTCAGAAGAAGAATTAAATGAAAATTTGCCTCCAACGGACACTCTTTCGTCTCTGACCGTGTTTTTTTTATCGTAGGACTAAGATGTTCGCCTCGTGTACAAGTATAGCCGGCAACCACGCCTCTCCAAACCGAAACATAATAATTGCTTCGGAGGATTGTGAGGGTGGCGGTGGTACTTCCCCTAGGCTAAACCATTTCTACCACCTGGCAAATTCTGACTGACTCTAACTTTGTAGTAGAGTATCTGTATGGCAAGGGGTCATGCATGTTTGGTACGGTAAAAAAACCAATATAATGAAATCATGCCGTTATCAAACATGGCTTCGCCGCATTGATGATGTAACGTCACGTAAAATACTGCACGAGGGCCTTATATAAAAAGCATTTTTTTAATTTGTGTGAATTAGTAAACGGATACCTAAACATTATTCTTGATATTACATTCATACTGCACCATGAAATATTCTTAACCAAAAACAAAAAAAAACAGTCATATTACATTAAGTTGCTAGCGTCCATATTTTTACACTGAGTACAAAGTGAAAACGTAAATGTAAATATAAGAAAAAAGATAAATTAATATAAAGATGTGCTTTCAACCATCGGAGCGCAGCAGCGGTAAATGTTTGAAAGCCTGTTTTAAATTTAAAAAATGTAGCAGATTTTCACTTTATCGTAGAACGTTTTAAAACCTTGCATTTTCACATACAAATTTCATCCGACATTGGAACAACGAAAGTAAGAAAGAAACTGGTTAATTACTTAATTGAATTGTAACAACCAATGGTTATTTTAACTCCTAGTAAGGGATAGATAGGTTATTGAAACTAGCGATATATCGCCATCTATAGATGTAAGCAGACTGAGTGTATTTTAATGTTGATGTTCGCACCATCAACATCTATTTCTCTAACAACATCAGCAATATTAAGCTCTGTGTTTTGTTGATCACAGATGTCCACGGGCGTAACCATTTATAAAACCGGTCAAGTGCGAGTCGGACTCGCTCACGAAGGGTCCTTATTATTATCTCTATAAGAACAGAAAAGCAATTAAGTTTGTTGTATGGGAGCCTTACTTAAAAATTTATTTTATTCTGTTTCTAATATTTTTTGTTATAGCGGCAACAGAAAAACATCATCTATGAAAATTTCAAGTTTCTACCTATCACGTTTAATGAGGTACAGCCTTGTGACAGACAGACGGACGGACACCGGAGTCTTATTAATAGGGTTCCGTTATTAAACTTTGGATACGGAACCCTAAAAATAGACTGTATAATGCTTGACCACTTTATTTCCATAAAATAAGCTTTAGCAGTGTTTTTGTCGAAAATGTTCATATATTCGCAATTTATTCGCCCAATTAGAGCTGCGAAGGTAATATGCAACTGACATATATCAGGGTAGGACACTACGCGGTTTTCATTTCGTCCGCTGTATGTGGGAGCGTGCATTATAAAATGGAACAAATGCATACATTCATACATACTTGTGTAGTGCTTCTGGCCTTTGCATTGCGGTTGTACCATTCTAGTTGTTACAATTTTTCTGTGCCATTTGAATAGGCTCGCACATTTGCTGCTTTAATTTGTTTTCAGCGCTGGTTTTTCTGTCATATTTATTATAATTAAATAATTATAATAAATATGACAGATTTATAATGACAACATTTTAATGCATGATTATAATTAACACATTATAAGCCTTATAATTTGGAGGCTTTATTTGGTCGTCCAAAGTGCAGGGAACGTCTAACTTAGAGGAGTTTTGAATATAGATAGATTTAAAAAAGTACTTAGTTTACTTCTGTATAAGACGGAACGCACGTAGGATTCATAACCACATAAATCTGATAAGAAAAATTGTAGGTAGAAAATGGAAAAGCACCTACTTAGTATACACTGCCACGTGTTGCTGTGACTTAATTTGTTCGTAGCTAAGAATGACATCTAAATAATAAACAATATCAATTTTATCAAACGCTATCTACTCAAATACAGCATTGTGGTAAAATCTCAAAACAACCGTTAAAAGAATTTCAGACATTAAAGATTTGTTTCAGACATTTAAGACTTTCATAAACTGTCCCAAAAACGAACATTTACATATTTATTTATAGAGATAAAGACAACGCTAGCAAGGAGATATTATATGGGACGGAATATTTTCCAATTAAAGTTTTCTCACCAACTTTCTGGGATTGGACGTGACAACGACTGCGGACGCTGCTCCAACTGCTCATATACTTCATGTGCCACTATAGCTTGTGAATGACACCGCACGAGGCCAAATTACACAGAATACATAGTTGACTGTACAAGATATTTAGAACTATAAAAATATATTTTGAATAATTTAGCTTGTGCATGACACCGCACGAGACCAAATTATACAGAATACATAGTTGTCAGTACAAGATATTAGAGATTAGAGAACTATAAAAATATATTTTGATAATTTAGTTTAACCTACAATCCAATGATCAAAGGCGTTTAAACAAAACTTCCACCATCAAACTAAATATTATACAATCCGTAATCATTTTATGTGGGATGGATTTATTTACACACAATGTATGGGCCTGTCTAAAACAAGGACACAAAAATGATAAGACACGCCTACATATCTATACATACATAATAAAAAAAATTTAAACAAAAATATAACGGACTTCAAAATGCACTAAAAAGTATAAAATAATTTAAAATTTTGATGTCGGTGCCAAATGCAGTCGGCATCTCCTTC